>CAUYQG010157729.1:0-11661 GCA_963574415.1 Tarsius wallacei | reverse complement strand
TCATGCTTTTCTTTGTAGGAAAATCACATTTGAATATTCCAAACACTGTGTCTGCCCGTTGCAGCACTGCATCACGATCAATCTCCCTTTGTATCAGGAAAGAATAGGAGATTCAGCATTTGGGAATCCATCAATACAATTAGTCACATTAACAGACTCAATGAGAAAGTCATATGACCCTTTTAACAGAGTAAAAAAATACGGTGACACTTTTGCAGAAAATCATATATTTAAAAATCAAATTATAAGGAAGTAGTGTAAACAGTTTTGAAACACATGAAAAATAATAGAGATAAAATAATGAAAAAACATGTTTGGGAAGATTAAATGATATCATTAAGTAGATAATCCTCTAATCAATTTACCAATTGAGATTGATACTGATATAGATACCAGCTGTTTGTGCTCTGAGGAGAAAAAATTCTTTGTCAACAAAAATATTTGAATTGCTGGATGTGTTGGCTGAAGCATATAATCCCAATACTTTGGGAGACTGAGCTCAGGGGTTTGAGACCAGCCTGGGCAACTTTGTGAGACTTCATCTCCACAATAAAAAAAAATAAGCAAGGCATGATAGCATGTGCCTGTAGTTTCAGCTATTTGGAATGTTTAGGAGGAAGGTTCGCCTGGGTGACAGAGTGAGCCTCCAACTTAAAAAATAAAAGCCGGGTTCGGTGGCTCACCCTGTAATCCCATGGCTTGGGAGGCTGAGGTGAGTGGATTGCCTGAGCCCACGAGTTCGAGACCCGCCTGGGCAACTTGGCAAGACCTCATCTCTACAATAAATCAAAAAATGAGCCAGGCGTGGTAGCGAGCGCCTGTAGTTCCAGCTACTCGGAAGGCTGAGGCGGAAGGACCGCCGGAGCCCAGCAGGTCCAGGCTGCGGTGGCCGGGAGCGGCCACTGCACTCCAGTCTGGGCGACGGAGTGAGACTCCAACTCAAAAAAAAAAACAAAAACAAAAACAAAAAACAAAAACAACAACCAGACGAGGAAACCAAGGGAAAACAAAGTTTAAGAGTAGAATGAGACATATATAGAAATGCAGCATACAATTAAAGCCACAGTTGTGGAAGAGAAGCTGTGACCTTACTGTGTCTCACTGGAGACTGAAACTCACATACATGCAGAGACTTTGTCTCCTAGTGTGTTTGCTTCCTGCAGGTCTTTCTTGCCCATGAAGAGATGAATGAGCCCATCTAAGTGTTGAGTCTTGGGGTCAATGTCTTTGCACCGTGAGTCCATTACCACAAATCAGTTACGAAAAAAGAGTGACCAAGATTATATGCAATGAAAGGCCCATCATATTATCCAGTCAGTGACGGATAATATCCTAAAAATGAGAAGATTCTGCCATTAGTCATTTAGGAAGCACAGAATTGTTATATTTAAATAAAACGGGTGGACCAACACTTTTATTATACCTAAATATTTTCAAAGTTCATATTGCCAACAACATGGTTTCTGTAGTTAAGTGCCCACCATACTTTGATACACCCTCATCATGTCTCTTACTCTTTCACGAACACTGTATCTTCATACAGAAGAAATGTCTTTTTCTTCTTAAAGTATGCTTCTTTTTTATTTTTGAGTTGGAGTCTCACTCTGCCACCCAGGATGGAGGGCAGTGGCACACACACAGCCACCGCAGCCTCAACCTGCTGGGTTTAGGCAATCCTTGCACCTTAGCCTTTCAAGTACCTGGAACTACAGGCACGCATCACGATGCCAACCTAATATATTGATTTATTGTAGAGATGAGGTCTCAACAAGTGGCCCACGCTCATCTGGAACCTGTTGGTTAAGGCAATCCTCTCATCTTGGCCTCCCAAAGTGCTGGGATTACAGGAGTGAGCCACCACACCTGACCCAAGGTATGCTTGTTAGAAGCTGCTACTGGCAACCAAATCTCTCAGGTATTTTTTTTTGTCTGGAAAACATTTCATTTTCCTCCTATTGCTTAAAGATATCAAATTCTAGCTTTACTGGTTTATAGCAGCATTAATATTCATTTTTCTGTTTTCCGGGAAAACAAATTTTGGAAATACCCATGCTTTTAATGTAGTTTTGTTGTTGTTATTGATTTGTACCTTCAATTTATTTTTATTTATTTCTTTGAGTTGGAGTCTCACTCTGTCGCTCAGACTGGAGTGCAGTGGCCGCTCCCAGCCCCCGCAGCCTTGACCTGCTGGGCTCCGGCGATTCTTCCACCTCAGCCTTCCAACTAGCCGGAATTACAGGCATGCGCTACCATGCCCAGCTGATTTTTTGATTTATTGTAGAGATGAGGTCTCGCTTGCCCAGGCGGGTCTCGAACCCGCGGGCTCAGGCAATCCACTCACCTCAGCCTCTCAAAGGCGTGGGATTACAGGCTGAGCCACCGAACCCGGCCAATTTATATTTTTTATTTACTTTTATTTTTGAGTCAGAGTCTCACTGTCATCTATGAACTAAGGCAATCCTCTCACCTCAGCCTCCCAAAGTGGTAGACTCATAGGCATGAGACACCATGCCCAGTCGAATTTATTTTTATTTGTACTTATATTTTACATACACACACACATTTTTGAGTTGGCGTGTCTGCCACCCAAGATGGAGTACCCTGGCATGATTATGGCTCTACCTGTGGGCTCAGGCAATTCTCCCCCAAGCCTTCTGAGTACCTGGGAACAACACACCACCACACCCGACTAATTTTTACTTCGTATTGGGATCACGGTCCTGAGCCACCACACCTCACCCCTCACTGCCTTTAGGTGTTTTCCTCCTTTGTGGTATTACGCAGTTAGACTAATATGCTTTTAATACTGTTTTATCTTTCTATTTTTGACAGACTTTGTCTTTGCTTACCCCACACATTTTATATTTTTGGTTTAGTTAAATTGATAATTATATTTTGTTTGGCTCTTTTCCAAATACGGCTAGCCAACCTTAGAGTGTCTTGTTACTTCCACATTTATTTTTCTCACTGTCCTGTTAGTCCATGAAGAACATGGGTTAGGTCTGCATAGGTCCACATTTTTTTCAACAGATACCTTGAAGGATTTTTTATTTTGACAATTTGTGATCATTTAAAACACGCAGAAAAACTACTTAGTTTAGAAATGTATTTTATCAAGTTAATGTCATGAGCACATCAGACAGAAGTAGGTTCTTGTCTGTTTTGACATTTACTACCATAAAACACACACACACACATATATATATATATATATCATTCAAAGATAAACGTAAACATTTACGTTTAGGAAAACACCTAAAACCTTTGAAAGATTGCACAAGGTATCATCAACAGTTGGGAAATGTGTAAATAAATGTAAAGATGCAGTATTAACCCATAAGTGCATGAAATTAGCTATGACACACAGTATATCAATCAATAATTTTGTGGCAACCTCTTATTGCTACGTGATGAATGCTCAAGTGTTGTGAGATTATGTTCCACACACCACGTGATACTAATGTTTCCATACAAGCGCTTGGTCTCTCCAGAGTCAATTCAGGAATTTTTTTTTTTTTTTTGAGTTGGAGTTTCACTCTGTCGCCCAGACTGGAGTGCAGTGGCCACTCCCGGCCACCGCAGCCTCGACCTGCTGGGCTCCGGTGATCCTTCTGCCTCAGCCTTCCAAGTAGCTGGAACTACAGGCCAGCGCTACCACGCCCGGCTAGTTTTTGATTTATTGTAGAGATGAGGTCCCACCAAGTTGCCTAGGCGGGTCTCGAACCCGCGGGCTCAGACAATCCACTCACCTCAGCCTCCCAAGGCACGGGATTATAGGCTGAGCCACCGAGCCCGGCTAATCCAGGAATTTATAAAGAATAATTGAGTATATGGCAAAACAGTGGAAAGGGAAGGGAGTCAAGACACAAATCTTGAAGACATTCCAGAGTGCATAGGTCACACCAGAGGAATTAGCAGCAGATAACTTGGTGGGACAAGTGCTTCCAACTCAGTGCCAGGTGACTGGACAGGAAACAGAAGACACTGGGCATGATGGGTAATATTAACCTGTAATTCCAGCACTCTGGGAAGCAGAGTACTGAGAGGCCAGTCCGGGCAACCTGGTGAGACTGTCTCTACAATAAATCTAATAATTGGCTGGACATGGTGGCACATGTTAGTGGCTCCAGAAGCCTAAAGGGGAAAAAATGGCCTCATCCCATCACATCCAGGTTGCAGTGGCCATGATGCCTCTGTATTCCAGCTGGGCAAGAGTCAAATTCCAACCTTAAAAAAAAAACAAAAAAAAAACTCCGGCCTTTTCTCCACCTCCTGCACCTCTTCCGCCTTTGCCACCTAAGACAGCAAGACCAGTCACTCTTCTTCCATCTCATTCTCAAATTCTTATGGTGAAGACAGCAAGGATGAAGAACTTTATAACTCGCTTTCACGTAATGAATAGTAAAGATAATTTTCTTGTTTATGATTTCTTTCTTTGGAATTCAGTGGATACCTGTGCAGGTTTATTACATGGAGATGCTGTGTGATGGTGAAGTTTAAGCCTCTATTGAAACTATCACAAGGCCGGGCTCAGTGGCTCAGCCTCTAATCCCACGCTTTGGGAGACCGAGGTGAGTGGACTGCCCGAGCCCGCGGGTTCGAGACCCGCCTGGGCCACTTTGCAAGAACTCATCTCTACAATAAATCAAAAAATTAGACGGGCGTGGTAGCATGTGCCTGTAGTTCCAGCTACTTGGAGGCTGAGGTGGAAGGCTCGCGGAGCCCAGCAGGTCGAGGCTGCAGTGGCTGGGAGCATGCCCCTGCACTCCAGTCTGGGTGACAGAGTGAGACTTCAACTCAAAAAAAAAAAAAAAAAGAAAAAGAAAAAAAAGAAACTATCACCAAATCACTGAAGACAGTGCCCAACATGCAGTTTTTCAGCCCACTTCACCAGTTTCTAGTGTCTACCACTCTCATCGTTATGTCTGTGTGTACTGTGTTTAGCTCTCACTTATATGTGAGAACATGCAATATTCCCTTTTTGTCTTTTCGGATTAATTTGCTTAAATTATTGTAAGAATACACTATATAATACACATATCATACAGAATATGTTAATGGACTGTTTATGGGGAATCCACGTGCAATTTCTTCATTCTGAAAATGTCTGTCTCTTACATACAAACTCACTCTAAGAGAAATATTTATTGCATTTTATAGAGCATTTATTACACACTGGGTAATGTTTTGTTTATTCACTTTGATGGAATGTCAAAAAAATAAAGAAAAAAATCAAAACAACCCCCAGACTTATAAACTCTCCCAAGTTTTCACTGAACAAATTGGCCCAGTAAAGTCAATAGAAATCAATTATTGCTAATTACACAAAGTAAAAAGAACACCAACGTTATTCAATGATATCCCTTAGTTGTGAAGAAAAATAAATGTACTAAAAAAACTAGATACACTATGAATTACTTATTCATAGTGCTTTCAAATACCATCCAATTACATGTTAAACAATCCTTGAAATTTCTAAGTAGACTAAGTAATGATCAATTTATGAACACTGTCTTGCATGAATAACAGGCAAGTAACAAGGAGGATGTGCACAGGGATATTTTGAACTGGCAAGCATTAGATATTCGTGGAGTAAATTTAACACGAAGCAGAGAAAACTGATTTACTTCCAGATTTTAAATTATTTCTTTTGTTCCATTGGTATCCTTTCCAACTTCAGGTAGACGCACATTCATACACAAAAATCCAACTTCCTCTTTATCTCTCATACTCACAGCTTTATAGTAATATATTTGTATATTCCATTCAGCTAAATATATGTTTTTAAAATAGGATTCTGAAAGGTATGTCCTATCCAGTATAATCTTTTTTACAATAACCACAATGACTCATAACTAAAAAATAAAAAGGAAATATAACCTATAAATGAGAATCACTTGAGACATTCCATAAGTTACCCAATAGTATACGGTCATCATTTACCTACAATCTTGAGTAACAAGGAATAGATGATAGATTAAGACTAGTGGAGGAATAACAATTTATTGTGTGGACAACTACCATTAGTGGTTTATAAACAATTTTCTTTATTAAAGCATACTGGGCCAGCGCGGTAGCTCAGCCTGTAATCCCAGTACTTTGGGGGGGGGCCGAGGCGAGTGGATTGCCTGAGCCCACGGGTTCGAGACCCACCAGGGCAACTCAGCGAGACCGCATCTCTACAATAAATCAAAAATTAGCTGGGCATGGTAGCGCACACCTGTAGTTCCGGATACTTGGAAGGCTGAGGTGGAAGGATTGCCGGAGTCCAGCAGGTTGAAACTGTGGTGGCTGGAAGCATGCCACTGCACTCTAGTCTGTGAGACTCCAACTCAAAACAAAAAAAATTAAGTTTACATAGCCTAAACATTCCAAAGCTCACTGTATGCTCATGACCAAAAACAGATGATAAATATTCAAGAAGCATTTGTTCTTCTGATAGCCTGTTATATGTGAGACAACAGCTTTCTTCAGTTTTCAAAACTTAACCGAGTATTTATTACACATAACCTTATAATATATACCTTTTAAGAGCGCAACTATCTTCTCTCATGTCTATGAAAATACCTCTATTTACATATACCATATCAAATTACACCTGGGGCTTGTAAGTATTAACACTATGAAAATGCATTAAGATATGAATGGTCTATTCTCATTTTTTTTCCTTAATATGTAAACGGTAAGACAACTGATTTTTAATACTCTCAATGTTTCCTTGTCATTTATTCCAGTGGCATAAAATGTTATCTTGAGGACCCACCTCATGTGGAACTTAAGTAATGCTCACTGTGAGCCACAAAAATCCCCTCCAATTAGACCTTTCAATGCATATTACATATCAGTGTTCTTCAGCCACCATGGGAAACTTGAGATGACTGCTGGTCACCTACTATGAAAGGGTCTGTTATCAACAACTGACCACATGATTTTAAATGAACACTAGGAAAGAAGGCATAGCATCAAGTGAGTTGAGTTACAGCAATACTTTTCGCTTTTCAAAATATCCTCAAATTCTGTCAACGCAAAAACAAAAGTATACACGGAATATACATACGCTTTCCTTTAAAAAAAAAAAAAAAAGCACCATCTTCTACTGCCACTCAATATCTGATATTTACTTCAACTAGACCTTTGATTAAGTAAGTTTCCACATACTGCTTCTATAAAGTTTGCAGTCTGAGTACCCCAGTGTTTCCTATGGCAGATATTTTGAACAAAGGTCAGTCCACATTCTTTAAATTTCTAGATTCTCTACAATGCACACAGTCTAATGTCAAATTAAGTTTTCACTGGCTAAAGGCTTTAGATGTTTTCTACATTAGTACATTCAACAGATCTGTGATGTAAGTAAAGGCAATGGTACTCCTCACATCTGTAAAGCTTCTCACGATGTTCTCTATAATTTATGTTTTGATATATGACTTTCCAGTCATTACAGATATAGGAAATCTAGAGTATGAATACAGATGCTCCTATGTCAGTCAACCAAGTATTGAAAGAGAGCTAAAGGCTTTGTCACATTCCTCTCATTTGTATAGTTTCTCCTCAGTATGGATTCTCCTATGTCCAGCAAGTTCTACAAGACAGCATGAGGCTTTCTAACATTTACATCTGTAAGGTTTCCATCTACCATGAATTCCTTGATGACGAATAAGATTTGAGCACTGATTAAAGGCCTTTTCCCATGTTTTTCAATTGTAGGGTTTCTCTCCAGCATGGATCTTCCTATGTCAAAAAATTATTGAATTAGAGGTGAAGGCTTTGTCTGAATTCTCTGATGTTAAATGAGACTTGAGTACCAATTAAAGGTTTGTCACATTCTTCACATTTGTAGGGATTGTCTAGTATGTCTCCTCATATGTTCAGCTAGTTTTGAATGGTCACGAAAGGCTTTGCTACACTCTTTGCATTTGTGGGGCTTTTCTCCTGTATGGATCTTCATATGTCGTCTCAGTCTTGAATGGCAGGTAAAAGACTTGTCACATTCTTGACATTTGTGGGGTTTCTCTCCAGTATGGATCTTCCTATGCCGACAAAGTCCTGAATGAGAGGTGAAGGCTTTGTCACATTCTTTACATTTGTAGGGCTTTTCCCCAGCATGGATTCTCTGATGTTGAATAAGACTTGAGCACCAATTAAAGATTTTGTCACATTCTTCACATCTGTAAGGGTTTTCAGTATGTATCCTCATATGTTCAGCAAGTCTTGCATGATACCGAAAGGCTTTGCCACAGTCTTTGCATTTGTAGGGTTTCTCTCCAGTATGGATCTTCATATGCCGAGCAAGTCCTGAATGAGAGGTGAAGGATTTGTCACATTCTGTACATTTGTAAGGCTCCTCTCCAGTATGAATTCTTGTATGTCCAGCAAGTCCTAAATAAGAGAAATAGGCTTTGCCGCATTCCTTACATTTGTAGGGTTTTTCTCCAGTATGGATGTTCACATGTCTAGCAAGTTCTGTATAACAGCGAAAGGCTTTGTCACATTCTGCACATTTGTAGGGTTTCTCCCCAGTATGCACCTTGATGTGTCGAGCCAGTTTTGAATAGAAGTAAAAGGCTTTGCCACATTCTGCACATTCGTAGGGTTTCTCTCCAGTATGGATCTTCCTATGTTGAATAAGTCCTGAATGAGAGCTAAAGGCTTTGTCACATTCTTTACATTCGTAGGCTTTCTCTCCAGTATGGGTGTTCATATGTGCAACAAGTCCTGAATAATAGCAATACGCTTTGCCACATTCTACACATTTGTACGATTTCTCTTCAGTATGGGCGTTCATATGTGCAACGAGTCCTGAATAATAGCAGTAGGCTTTGCCACATTCTTCACATTTGTAGGGCTTTTCTCCAGTATGGATCTTCGTATGTCTAGTAAGTTCTGCATAAGCAGCAAAGGCTTTGCAACATTCTGCACATTTGTAGGGTTTCTCCCCAGTATGCACCTTGATGTGCCGGGCAAGTTTGGAATAGGAGCAGAAGACTTTGCCACATTCTTCACATCTGAATCCTGTTTCTCCAGTACGGAGTCTTTCATGTCTACCTAGATGGGATGATTTGCTACATGCTTTCCTACATATATTACCACTGTGTAAATTTCCTCCAATATTATTTTTTTGATATGGAGTATGTTTTGAGGACTGGTTAAATGTTTTGGCATATTCATGTTTGGAAGCCATTTCAGAAATATGGATACTCTGGTGGGTAATATATTGGGAGCGTTGATGAAAGACCTTCCCACATTTGTGACATGTGTACTGGTTATGTACAATAGAACAACCTATCTGCCCCTCACCCTCATGGACACTTTCACAAGTTTCCTTTAAGTGCAAATTCTTAAGGCCAAGTCTTCCATATCTTCCCAATGGCAGCTTTGTGAGTGACTCTTTTGTGCTCTTCTCTGGCAAAAGGCCCTTGGTGTAATGAGAAGACATAGCTAAAAATAATGAAAATAAAAATTTATTCCACTTTCTAGACTCAGTCGAATATTCCATACAAATCTAACATAATGCTATGCCATGCTACGAACATTAGCCAGATTGCAAGATAAAAATCACAGGTCTTCACTCCTTCATAAATATCTGCATTTAATATCATAGTTATCACGTTGCCTTTAGAGACACTCAAAAAAACAGGTAAGACTCCACAGAATCCCCAGTGATCACAACATGAGGAAGTGTTATATGGAAGAGGAAGTTTAGTAATATTGCCACCATAAACTCTGTTCCTTTACAATACAGCATAATACAATCAGAGGAAAACTTCCAACTCCTGACTTCTTCCTCAGGGAATAAGGAGAACAGTGGAGCATGAATCTACACATCTGCCATTTGGGGCTATTCAGAGGCTGAAGAAGATGATGGTGTACTTTGGGTGGCAGGTTGGGTCTGCAGATACTAAAGGTCAAACTCTTACAGCACCAGGGAGAATGCAGTATCACAGACAGACCACAGATACAGCAAATAACTATAAACTTTTGAGAAGAAACATGGTCAAACAATTTAGCTGGAAGAGTAGATGCTTAATTCCAGAGAAGACACAAATTAACAAGTTAATGAGGCCCCCAGAATTTCTAACCTTGTACTTGGTGTCACATTTGATCTAGACAAAGCAACAACATAAAGATTAGGAAATGTAGCGAGTGCTTTTTCAAATACCTAAATGCCAATAAAGTACCACAAAGCATTCAAAAAAAAAAAAAACGGAAAAAGACTCAATTAAGGATATAGCAACAAAAATCCACAACTCAACCCCAAAGAATTTGAAATACACATTCCCTGACAAAGAATTCAAAATAATCAACTTACGATGCTTAATAAACTAAAAAAAAAATACAGGTAACCAAAAAAAAAAAAAACAAAAAACCCAGGAGGCCAGGCTCAGTGGCTCAGCCTGTAATCCCATGCTTTGAGAGGCTGGGTGAGTGGATTGTCTGAGCCTGCGGGTTCAAGACCCACCTGGGCAACTTGGCAAGACCTCATCTCTACAATAAATCAAAAAATTAGCCGGTCGTGGTAGCATGCGCCTGTAGTTCCAGCTACTTGGCAGGCTGAAGCTGAAGGATCACCAGAGCCCAGCAGGTTGAGGCTGTGGTGGCCGGGAGCGGCCACTGCACTACAGTCTGGGCGACAGATTGAGACTCCAAATCAACAACAACAACAACAACAAACCAGGAAAAGAACATATCAACAAAGAGGCAAAAAAAAAAGTAAACGATTAAAAATAAGAATTAGTGGAGCTGAGAAATACAGAAAATCTGAGAAGTTTTCAAATATGATGAAGAAAAAAGATAATATACCAGTAAGTTTACCGAACTCTAATGAGGATAAATACAAACACACAAAGTATTATCAAAGTTTTTGGCTGAATTTGGTGGCTCACACTGAGTGAGGAGTTTGAGACCACCCTGGAAAACATACTGGGACCTCATCTTAAGAATAAATCAAAAAATTAGCTGGCCATGGTGGCACACGCACATGCCTGTAGTCCTAGCTACTTGGAGACTGAGGCACAAGAATCCCCTGAGTTCAGGAGGCCAAGGCTGCGGTAGTGTGTTGTGCCACTGCAGTCTAACCTGGGTGACAGAGTGAGACTCTGATTTAAAAAATTTCAAAAGGCACAGGCAAGGAGCAATACTTAAAGAAAAAAACATTGATGCATCGTGGACAAGGGTGTTCCCATGAGATAATCGGTGTATTTCTCAGTTTGTCAGAAATATTGCAGGCCTGAAGCAACTTGAGATATATAGCAAACACACTTAAAGAACAAAGCCACAAACCAAGTATACTAAATCCAACAAAACTGTCCTTTAAAATTCAAAAGTAAAGAGTTTTCAATATAGACAGAAGCTGAAAAAGTTCGTTATTAGCCACCCCCTACAAGAAATGTTAAAAGTAGTTTTTCTCATTGAAAACTAAACATTCGCCGGGCTTGGTGGCTCAGCCTGTAATCCCAGCATTTTGGGAGGCTGAGGTGAGTGGACTGCCTGAGCCCACGGGTTTGAGACCCACCCGGGCAACTTGGCGAGACCTCATCTCTACAATAAATCAAAAATTAGCCAGGCGTGGTAGCACACGCCTGTAGTTCCAGCTACTTGGAAGGCTGAGGCGGAAGGATCCCCGGAGCCCAGCTGGTTGAGGCTGCGGTGGCCGGGAGTGGCCAC
>CAUYQG010157727.1:0-13040 GCA_963574415.1 Tarsius wallacei | reverse complement strand
TTTGATTTATTGTAGAAATGAGGTCTCACCAAGTTGCCCAGGTGGGTCTCGAACCCGCGGGCTCAGGCAATTCACTCACCTCGGCCTCCCAAAGCGCGGGATTACAGGCTGAGCCACCGAGCCCGGCCCTTTTTTTTTTTTTCTTGAGTTGGGGTCTCACTTTGTTGCCCAGGCTGGTGTTTAGTAGCACGCTCCTGGCCACCCCAGCCTCGACCTGCTGGGCTTAGGTGATCCTTCCTCCTCAGCCTTCCAAGTGGTTGGGACTACAGGCGTGTGCCACCATGCCTGGCTAATTTTTTGTTTTATTATAAAGATGAGGTCTCATCAAGTTGCCCAGGCTGGTCTCAAACTCCTGGGCTCAAACAATCCTCTCACCTCGACCTCTCAAAGTGCTGGGATTACAGATGTAAGCCACCATGCCCAGGTGCTATTTATGAATAATTTAATAATGAACCCTTATGTGGGGATAGTTCTTTGGGCTTTTTTTTTTTTTTTGAGTCAGGGTGTCACTCTGTCACTCAGGCTGGAGTGCAATGGCATGATCATGGCTTATTACAACCTCGAACTCCTGAGCTGAAGCGATTCTCCTGCCTCAGCCTCCTGAGTAGATGGGACTACAACCTCGAACTCCTGAGCTGAAGCGATTCTCCTGCCTCAGCCTCCTGAGTAGATGGGACTATAGGCATGCCCACTTTTTTTGAATTTTTGTAGAGACAGGGTCTTGCTATGTTGCCCAGGCAAGTCTTGAACTCCTGGGCTCAAATGATCCTCTTGCTTCAGCCTCCCAAAGTGCTGGGATTACAAGTGTGAGCCACCACATTCGGCCTCTTTAGGTAATTTTCACATACATGCTCTCGCTGAATGCTCATAACTGCCCCTGCGAGGGAGGACAGAATTATTAAGTCAGCCCAGGATGGCCACTTATTTCTCTCTCTTGCTGAAGAGGGCCACTTATACCCAAGTCCCTTTATGATGACAATGGAACAGGGGGATCAAGAGTTGTGCTCAGTGCAGCTGACAGATAAAACCTGGGCCTGGTAAGTCAGTTTTTCCCAGTGAACAGGCACATTCTTGGCCAAGTTCAAGAGTGCTAAGGTACATGAAGTCTTGACCTTGGGCTGCTCCCTTCTTGCAGGTAAACGAACAGCTCCACCTCTCTACCCCTTCACAACAGCTCCTGTGTACCAAGCCCTCAGGGCGGAGTAGCTCCGTTTACCTAAAGGTTAATTTTAACCTGGGGAAAGAAAACTGACCCTGGACTTGACCTCTGGAGTTGCAGGTTGTCTTTGCCCTTCTTTGAGCCCTTGCCCAAGTGGTAAGAGCAAGTCATGGCTGCTTGTATTTGTCTGTCGCAAAGAAAAGACCCCCAAAAAAGGTCAAATGCTGTTTGCTCTTGCATGAGAGGGCCGCAGGCATACAGAGCAAGGAACTGAGCCCATGGCTCTTAGAGAACAGGCTCACCATAGAATTCTTGCCGCATGCCCCTGTATTCTAGGCTACCTGTGGCATGAGAGCCAACTAGATGGACCTGAGACAGGAGCGAGGTGGCAAACAGTACTTGCCACTTATGACTACTTTTGCTTTGTCTGGGGTCCCTTCTTCAGCCCTCTCCTCCTGTTTAATCCCCAAGGGTGAATCCTGCTGACTTCTCTAAAAAGAATCCTTTTGTCTCCTTCAAAGGTTGTCTCCTAGGGACATGCATCCTGAATCTAACCTGCAGGAATGCTCACTTGTTCCACTGTAGTGTGTTGTTGTTGCTAGAGTTGTTTGATAGAATTAGTTGCCAACAAAGCTGGGCGCAGTGGCTCACACCTGTAATCCCAGCACTTTGGGAGACCAAGGTGAGAGCATCGACTGAGCCCAGGTGTTCGAGACCAGCCTGGGCAACATGGCGAGGCCTGGTCTCTACAATGAATCAAAAATTGAGCCAGATGTGGTGGTGCATGCCTGTAGTTCCAGCTATTTGGAAGGCTGAGGTGGGAGGATCACCTGAGCCTAGCAGGTCGAGGCTGTGGTAGCCATTATCATGCCTGAGGAAAGAAAACTGACCCTGGGGAAAGAAAACTGACCCTGGACTTGACCTCTGGAGTTGCAGGTTGTCTTTGCCACTGCACTCCAGCCTGGGTGACATAGTAAGACCCCCGACTCAAAAAAAAAAAAACAAACAAAAAACCCCAAATAGGAATTGTTGCCAGCAAATAGAAAATGCATATTTCTCTTAAAAATTCAAATTTAGGCCAGGTGCAGTGGTTCACATCTGTAATTCCAGCACTTTGCAAGGCCAAGGCGAAAGGATTGCCTGAGCCCAGGGGTTTGAGACCAGTCTGGGTAACTTGGCAAAACCTCATCTCTACAATAAGTTTTTAAAAAATTAGCTGGGCGTGGTGGCACACACCTGAAGTTCCAGTTACTTGGAAGGCTGAGGCAGAAGGATCACCTGAGCCCAGCAGGTTGCGTCTGTGGTTGCTGTGAGCATGCCACTGCACTCCAGCCTGGGCGACAGACTGAGACTCCATCTCAAAAAAAAAAATAATGCAGAGGCCGGGCTTGGTGGCTCAGCCTGTAATCCCAGCGCTTTGGGAGGCTGAGGTGAGTGAACTGCCTGAGCCCGCGGGTTCGAGACCCGCCTGGGCAACTTGGCAAGACCTCATCTCTACAATAAATCAAAAATTAGCCAGGCGTGGTAGCGTGCGCCTGTAGTTCCAGCTACTTGGAAGGCTGAGGCGGAAGGATTGCCAGAGCCCAGCAGGTCGAGGCTGCAGTGGCCAGGAGCGGCCACGGCATTCCAGTCTGGGTGACAGAGTGAGACTCCAACTCAAAAAAAAAAAAATGCAGATTTCCATTTCTTTTGGAAATGTAGTCTCCATTCCCTCATGCTAGCAATCACCCTTAGCTGAGTAATGCCTCTTTTAGACATTTCCTGGTCTGCCCCAGGGCCTAACCTTCCCTATTATCTCCCTGATACAGGAGCCAAGGGACAGTTACCCTTGTACTATTATTTTTTTTATAGCAGCATTAAGAAAGAGGTGACATTTCCTCTTTTTTTTGGAGAGACAGATCTCGCTAGGTTGGTCTCGAACTCCTGGCCTCAAGCGATCCTCCAGTCTGGGCTTCCCAAAGTGCTGGGATTACAGACATGAGCCACCATGCCTCGCCAACATTTTCTGGTTTCAGCCTGGGTAACAGAGTGAGATGCTGATTTTATAGGGAAAAAAAAAGGCAGCCACAGCGTAGTGGCTAAGAACAAGAATTCTGGAGTCTGTCTGCTTGGATTTAAATCCCAGCACTGCCACTTCCTGGTTGTCTGACCTTGGCAATTTACTTAACCTCCTTCCACCGTAATCTCTTTGTCTGTTAGCCAGGCGTGGTGCCACGCACCTGTAGTTCCAGCTATTTGGAAGGCTGAGGCCGAAGGATCACCTGAGCCCAGAAGGTCGAGGCTGCGGTGGCCATGAGCGCGCCACTGCACTCCAGCCTGAGCGACAGTGAGACTCCGACTCAAAAAATAAATAAATAAAATTTCATCATCTGTAAAGTGGTTTGTCCCAGTTATGGAAATTAAATGAATTAATTCATTTGACTCAATACCACCCAAAGTTCTTAGAATATTCTGTCCCAGAGAGCTGTCTGTCATCATCAGCCATGTGGCCCTGGTGTGAACTTCTTGGTGGAAGAGGCTGTCTGAGCATCCTCATTTCCTAGTGCAGTGTCTGGATGAGATGCTGAACATGAGATGTTCATGTGCTTCTTGGATTAATGGACTGGAAGAATGAATACACGCATGAGCTAATTTAGCCTCTCCAAGGCTCATTTCCCTTGGCTATATAACAGAAATGTTGTTGCGAGCATTAAGTAAATAACACTTGTCATTTATGTTGTCAAAGCATCGACCCTGGGCCCTTTTCATACAGCAGGCACTTAAAACGCTTTGTTTCATTCACTCATGACAATGGCTACTACTGACAACTGACTTACCAAACAACAGGCCATTATATATATAACATCTCATCCTCATAATACCTTATCACAGATACTCTCTTTCATCTATTACCGATGGGAAGATTGAGACAGGTTAAGGTAAGAGGCACAGCTGGGATTAGGAGACATCGCTGCCTGTCCCTACAGCCTGTCTCTCCTCCACACTCTGTTCACGGCCTTTTCCTCTCTGCAGGTCACTCATAAATGGCGTGACCATAAAGTGAAGTAGCTCATCTCCTACCTCCCGGAAGCAGTCTTGGTGACTGTGGTACCTTAAAAATCAGTTGACCTCACATCATTTTCCTTAAAGCCTTCTTAAAGCTTCTAAATTCCCACCTCCATAAAGGGGCTTGGATCTTCCCAAATTTCCCGTCACCTGGCACAGCCGTATTGCTTCTACTAGGTATTGATTTTCACACTCTTTCTTTCCTTTCTTTTCACCAATGTCCACATTGTACCAGGGCTCTTATTAGGGGGGTCACTAGAACACTTTCTAAGCTCTTGTGGAATTGCTGGATATCAGACCTGGGAGGAACCCTGAAGAATGTCTAATTCAAGTTGTTTACTATTTATTTTTTTTATTTTTTTTGAGTCAGAGTCTCACTCTGTTGTCCAGGCTGGAGTGCAGTGGCATGCTCATGGCCACTGTAGCCTCGAACCTGCTGGGCTCAGGCAATCCTTCTGCGTCAGTCTTCCAAGTAGCTAGAACCATAGGCTCCCACCACTATACCAGGCTAATTTTTTGATTTACTGTAGAGACGAGGTCTCACCAAGTTGCCCAGGCTGATCTCAAACCCCTGGACTCAGACAGTCCTCTCACCTTGGCCTCCCAGAGGTCTGGGATTTACAGGTGTGAGTCACTGTGCCCGGCCAAGTTGCTTACTTTTTAGAGGAGTGTTTGGCCATATCCTTCCTTCCACTGCCATACACCATAGGTCTGGGCTGGGGGAGGGACCTTGCACATAGCCAGAGAGCAAGTCATGGGAACCACCACCAAAATCCCAGCTTCCTGGTCTCCAATTTTCTTTTTCTTTTTCTTTTAATGAGTTGAAGTCTCGCTCTGTCACCCAGGCTAGAGTGCAGTGGTACACTCATGGCCACCACAACCTCGACCTGCTGGGCTCAGAGGATCCCTCTGCCTCAGCCTTCCAAGTAGCTGGAACTACAGGTGCACACCACTACACCTGGCTAATTTTTTGACTTATTGTAGAGACGAGGTCTCCCCAAGTTGCCCAGGCTGGTCTTGAACCCCTGGGCTCAGGCAATCCTCTCGCCTCTGCCTCCCAAAGTGCTAGAATTACAGGCATGAGCCACTGCATTCAGCCTTATTTTCTTTCCATTGTGCCAGGTTAGCGGGCAGCTAAAGTGGACTAAATGCTTTAGACAATTTTTTAAAAAACAAATACCAGTGTAACAAACAGTAAGTAACATTTCGGTTTCTCTTAAAGACTCAAGAAAGAGCTTTGTGTCATTAGGAAAGGGCATCAGTTCACTCTTCCAAGTAGGAGAGTTAAGACAGTGAAAAAAACACTGACCCTTCCATTTAGTGTGGGGTCTTATCTCAAGATCTTCCAAGCCAGAGGCTGTCAACCAAATCCCGGTTAGACAGCATGGAAATGCCCCGTGTTGGCCACCAGGGGGAAGAAATGAGCACTCGAATGAGACAGCTCCATGCAAACACAGTGCCAATTATTTGGAAACAATTCAAAGGGGACCCATGTCCCATTGCCACTTCTGAAGGCCTGTACCTGTGGACTTCTCTTCTTTCCCCTGGAAGTGTGGCAAAGGGTGGAGAATGTTTAGTACTTTCTTTTGCAAGACAGAATGAATATGGGTATCCTATAAATGATAAGAAAGGATAATACGGTGTTTAAGATAAGACCCCTAGCAGAATGTGTTTCAAATTATAGCCAAGTTTTTTCACCCTGGACTTTTCTTCCAGTCTGTAGGAATACATATAACCTTAAAGAGACTCTCCCACCGTGTCAGTCTGTGACATCCTTCTCTTCCCCTGGATAATAGGTTTTCCTTCACATATCCCCTTTTCATCTTCCGGTCCTCATTTCCCTACTGGAAGCATCCCTCTGAAGGCTCCAGGGACTAGCTCTTGGAAAATGTCAAAGTGGATGGTGGTGGGGGATGTGGAGGTAGGACTTCTGGATCTTGCTTTCAGCTTTGCCCCTCTGACTCAGTATGTCATCAGAAGCCAAGCAATTCTTTCCTCTCCCACTCCCCATCTTCTTTGCGATTACAGGACCACCAAGAGGATAAAAGCTTCACACCTAGAAAAGCACTCTGAGCTCTGATTCAGATAGGATAAAATGAGATGCTTTTTATGATCTTTTGACTTTTCATTCTAGTTACCCTTTGAATTTCAGCCCAGGGCCCAACAGGGTCCTTAGCAAAATATGGACTAACAAAGGAGGGATGGAGCACCAAACTGCTCAAGGGCTTTGCCAATAAGAAGTGCTGGCTGGGCACTGGGGCTCACACCTATAATCCCAGCACTTTGGGAGGCGGAGGCGAGGGGATTGTCTGAGTCCACGGATTCAAGACTAGCCTGGGCAACTCAGCGAGACCTCATCTCTACAATAAATCAAAAAATTAGCTGGGTTTGGTGCCACATGCCTGTGGTTCCAGCTACTTCGAAGTCTGAGGTAAAAGGATCACCTGAGCCTAGCCGGTTGAGACTGCGGTGGCCATGAATTTGCCACTGCACACCAGCCTGGGTGACAGTGAGACTCCAATTCAAAAATAAATAAACAAATAAGAAGTGGTAAGAATGACAGGCCACATTTAGTGGGAACAGTAAGAATCTCGCTGACTTAGATGTTACCCTTTTTTCTGCTTGAAACTGAGGAAATCTGCAAGGTTGGAAGATGCAATTTTCAGGTCAAACTCATGCCCAGCCACTTTCACCACAATACTCAGGGAATTTGCTAGCAAAGGCACATGGGTCTGGATGCAAATCCCAGCTCTACTGATCTCCAGAATGGTGACTGTGGGCGAGTAACTTAGCTTCTTTGTACCTCAGTTTCCACATAAGTAAAATGGAGGATGGGATAATAATATTAATCTTAAGGGGTTGTCTTAAAGATTAAATGAGGCCAGGCTCAGTGGTTCAGCCTGTAATCCAGCACTTTGGGAGACTGAGGCGAGTGGATTGCTTGAGCCCGTGGGTTCAAGACCAGCCTAGGCAACTTGGTGAGACCTTATCTCTACAATAAATCAAAAATTAGCTGGGCGTGGTAGTGCATGCCTGTAGTTCTGGCTACTTGGAAGGCTGAGGTGGAAGAATCACCAAGCCCAGCAGTTCGATGCTGGGGTGGCCATGAGCGTGCCACTGCCCTCCAGCCTGGGTGACGGAGTGAGAATCCAACTCAAAAAATAAATAAATAAAGATTAAATGAGTTAATATTTCCAATGATCTTACAGAAGTGCTTGGTTCAAGAATAAGAGCTATATCCTAAAATGAAAATATAATGATAAGATTGGTGTAAATATGAAATTCTTTCTGGAGTGCCTGGGCACATACTAGAGCTCAATAAACGTTAGCTCCCTTCCCACTGTATCCCTAAATGTGGCATTTTTCCTAAGGTTCAAAAAGGAACTTTCCTCAAACCTAGAAGAGTATTCCTTCAGGAGGGGTGAGATGTAACAACTAGAAGTGAAAGAAAAGCAGACTGAAAGGAGGGGTTGGGACACCGCAGAGGGCTATGCCATGAAAAATAGGAAGGGTCTTTCTAGGTTTCTCCAGACAAAGGAAGACCGGTGATGAAGAGGAAGCTCCAATGTCGAGGAAGGAGGTGAAGACAGTTGTGTGAGTCCCAGGGATCCCTGGTACCTAAGGGACAGCTCCTTGGTGGCGCTGGGTTTAGGAAATCGTAGGAGGGCAGAAACTGAGCGTTAGGAGGGGCTGAAAAGAGAGGAGCTATAGAGCTGAGGAGTCGTGAGGGTGAGTGGTTGACGCCGTAGAACGCCACCTAGAAGGGCAAAGGGGTAGCCCGGGGTAACTGGGCCCAGATGGGACAAGGGGACATGTCGAGCCAGGTTTTCAGAGGGGAAGGACCATGTGGCCACCGTCTGGGGCCAGCACCAGGTTTTGGGGCTCTCTTACCCGCGATTCCTACTCCCGAGTCTCGCCCGGGCTCTGCTGCCGGTACCGCTGGCAACCACACCTGTCGACCCCCTCTTCCAAGGATTGAGGAGACGCGCTCCCATTGGCTGCCAGACCACCCCAACCCCAACCCGCGCTCTTCCTAACTTCGGGTCCGCCCGGCCCTCATATTTGCATATAAGGCCTTCTGGGCCTTCGATTGGCTCCTGCGGTGGGCTGCCATGCCCCGCCCTCCCGAGTGCAATTAACCGCTCCGGGGCTCGGCTAGGGACGCGCCCGAGGTTGTCCAGGGAGACGCGGAGGACGCGCGGGATGCGCTTCCAGGCGCTAGGGGCCCGCCCTCCGCGCGCCCTCGGTCCGCCCCCGACGAGTGGGCTGAGCCCAGCCCCAGCCCACCCGAGCTCCTGCCGTCCGGGCGCAGTGCGCAGGCGCGGCCGGGACGTCTAGCTCCCGATCTCTAGCTGTGCTGGGCTGCGATGGGGAGGGCATCTTGAATTTAGGCCTTCAAGGGAGGGTAAATATCCAAAACCGGAAGCAGGAAGCGCCATGGGAGAGCACCAGATTGAGACTCAAGTCAGGACCTAGGACATATTGTTGCCTGTGTAACCGTGGGCAGCCCGGATGAGCTCTCCGAGGCTTAGCTAGAAAGGGTATTGCAGACCTGTAATGAACTGCTCTGGCCATTGAATCGTGACTTCTCCAGATCGTGGGGGACCATAGCCTCCAGGGAACTGACCAGTAAGGGAGGTCTGTCCAGATCGACAGAAGAGTCAGTGAGACTTAAGGGGACAGTTTTCTTGGCTTCTCACAGCAAGCATTAGACTGTTCTCAGGTGGAAAATCTGTAGTGGGGACTGGATTCAAATCATGAGAGCCTTCCGTCCGTTTCCACCTGCCTGGGCCCAGAATCCTGTTTGCCTGGGCACCTGCGGAGAACTGGCAGCAGTAGAGCTGTTTCTACCGGGTTTAATTCAGGATTTGGTGAAAGGCCAAAGGGTCGATTTTAAGTTCCTGAACCAGTGTTTTTAGAAGACTTCCTTATGGGTTGAGCCAGGGGTTTGCTGTTGTGCATGGCCATCCCTCTTTAGAAGCTTCCAGGTGCTTGATTTGATGCAATAAAAATGTAGCTGCTCCTGTGAAAAAGCATTGCTTAGTCTCAAGGAGTGGGACAATGAATCATTCATTACTCACTACTGAGAGTAGAGCCTTTGCAGGGCACTGGAGGGGAGGTACTTAAGAAGGAGAAACAGGCCAGGCGCTATAGCTTCCACCTGTAATCCCAGCACTTTTGGAGGTCGAGGTGAGAAGATTGCTGGAGTCCAGAAGTTCAAGACCAGCCTAGACAACATAATGAGACCTTGTCTCTACAAAAAAAAAAAGAAAGAAAGAAAGAAAGAAATTAGCTAGCTGGGCGTGGTGGCATGCACCTGTAGGCCCATCTACTTGGGAGGCCAAGGCAGGAAGAGCTCAGGAGTTCAAAACTGTGGTGAGCTGTGATTGTGGCACTGCATTCCAACCTGGGTGACAGAGTGAGACCCTAGCTCTAAATAAACAAATAAATAAATAAATAAATAGACTCTTCTCAGGAAACTAATGGAAGAGACTGGATCCACATCTGTGATATGGCACATGTTGGAGTTAATCTAGGGAAGTTTCCTGGAGGATTTTAGCAGATTCATTTGGAACTTTGTTCCATGAGCCTGTCCAGGACATCTTGTGTGCTGTGATGAAGTTTTGGGGAAATGGTGGGTAAAGGAACTAAAAAGACCCCACCAGGATAATATAAAGATTACTTTGAAGTGAAGCATTTGAACTGCAGCAGATGCAGAAAGAAATCTTATCTGAATAAAGCAGCTACCACAAACCCTCCATGTCTCTCTAGTCAGGGAGGCTTGTCCTTGGACACTGGGACATTTTTTTTAAATTGTGTAAACAAACCTCATTAGAACCTTCCATCCTTTGAAACCCTAACCTCACTACCCCCAAAGCTGGTTTATAAACCTTTATTCGTAGCTGTTTGGGGACTTACTCACTACTGAGTGTCATATGCATGTGAATAAACTTTGCCCTGATGCAGTGGCTCATGTCTGTAATCCCAATACTTGGGAGGCTGAGGTCAGAGGATCATTTGAGGCCAAGAGTTCAAGACCAGCCTGGACAACATAGAGAGACTTTGTCTCTACAGAAAAATTTAAAAATTTGCCAGGCATGATGACACATTTGTAGTCACAGTTATTTAGAAGGCTGAAGCAGGAAGATCACTTGCATCCAGGAGGTTGATGCTGTGGTGATCTATGATCTTACCACTGCACTCCAGCCAGGCAAAAGAGTGAGATCATCAAAAATAAAAATAAGCTGGGCACAGTGTCTCACACCTGTAATCCCAGCACTTTGGGAGGCAGAGGCAAGAGGAGTGCCTGAGCCCAGGAGTTCGAGACCAGCCTGGGAACTTAGCGAGACCTCATCTCTACAATAAATAATAATAATAAAGAAAACCAGGAGTGGTGGCATGCACCTGTAGTTCCAGCTACTTGGAAGGCTAAGGCGGAAGGATGCCTGAGCCCAGCAGATCGAGGCTGTGGTAGCTGTGAGCGTGCCTCTACACTCCAGCCTGGGCAACAGTGAGATTCGACTCAAAAAATAAATAAACACATCACAATAAATAAACTGTGTTAATTCGGATCTGAGTAGGTCACCTAAGCTCTTCCCAACACAGGAAAGCATCCTGCCACCTGCTAATCTGCACAGGCAGGACACTAGAGGCAAAGACATAGCATAGTCCAAGAGAACACTGGAAGCTTGCCACGTGGTGCTTAAAAATCACCCTGGAGTGAACAGAGGGCCCAGGGTGGAACCGGTGGCCCATCTGCTGCTCTTCCAGAAATCTCTCTGCCCTCCAGTCAGTACTCTACCCGCTAGCCTGTAGGTGGCCCCGGGCTATACTGCCCCTTCCCCTCTCAGGGCCCTAAGGGACCAGATGACCACCATCAACTGGTCACCCAACAGATGCTTCTCTAAGACCAACTGTCCCAGTTCTGTTCCCCTCCCCCATCACACTGCTTTCTTTCCCCAGTGTCCTACCAATCTGCTCTGCCGGGCTCTTGCTCTAGTCTTGGTCCCTCTGGAGTGACATTGTGATGGAAATGAGGGAGAGCATACAGGAGGGAGCGACAGAGATTTACGGCTTTCAGAGGGTTTCCATTAAAATCCCTGACAACGGGTTATTTATGAGAGGACTGGCTGCAATGGCGCTCATAGGCCGCAGCCTGGCACCACTGTCCTTCCAGGGGTAATGACGGGAACTAGCACGGAGTGCACAGCAGAGCTGCCCTCACTGTAGAGCAAAGCAAGCTGCAACCATCAGGCATACCCTCAGGGCCAGAGAGTGACAGCCAGAAAGTCAGAGAATGGCAGTGATTTGTGCCAGGCAAACCAGAAACAGAAAAATCCACATGCAAACACGAGGAGGGTGGACTTTTGGACCTGGGCGTGAAAGGTTGAAGCAGAGTGTTGGAGGCCCCTTGTTAAAAAATTTGGACTGTGACCTCTCCTCTGAGCACTAATCAGAAGCAAGAGTGTGTGAAGAAACTCAGCCCCAAGATTGTTGTTTTCTCTGTTGTTTTGTTCCTAAGGTACCCACCTGACTAAATAAATAGTAAAACAACAGTGAAACCCTCAGAAAGTTGTTTGCTCTGTGATTGACACACAGGCTCTTTTCTCGGTTTGGGGTTTTTTCCTGTAAGCAGTTAATGAAATAAAGAGAGATCCTACTCTCTTCCTGTGCCAATCAAAATAAAGTCTTTTTTTTTTTTGAGTCGGGGTCTCTCTCACCAAGGCTAGAGTGCAGTGGCACCCTCACGGCTCATGGCAGCCTCTACTTCCTGGGCTCAAGTGATCCTCCTGCCTCAGCTTCCCGAGTAGCTGGGACTACAGCATGCACCACCACACCCAGCTAATTTTTGGATTTTTTTGTAGAGATAAGGTCTCCCAGGCTGGTCTGGAACTCTTGGGCTCAAGCAATCCTCCCACCTTGGCCTCCCAAAATGCTGAGATTACAGGCATGAGCCACCACACCTGGCACAAAGCTGTTTTTAAGACACCCTTTTCTGGGTGTGGATGGCCCTAGAAACAAGTGCCATAGAAAGTGACCTGGCTGGGCACAGTGGCTCATAACTATAATCCCAGCAATTTGGGAGGCAAAGGCGAGAGGATTGTCTTAGTCCAGGGGTTTAAGACCAGCTTGGGCAACTTGGCAAGATCTCATCTCTACAATAAATCAGAAAATTAGCTGGGCATGGTGGCATGCGCCTGTGGTCCCAGCTACTTGGAAGGCTGAGGCGCAAGGATCGCCTGAGCCCAGCAGGTCAAGGCTGCAGCGGCTGTGAGCATGCCACTGCACTCCAGTTTGGCTGACAGAGTGAGATTCCAACTTAAAAATAGTAATAATAGTAATATACAATCAAATCCATATAAAGCAGTTAAATCCATGCAGAGTCTCACTCTGTTACCCGCTCCTGGCCACTGTAGCCTCGACCTGCTGGGCTCCGGTGATCCTTCCACCTCAGCCTTCCAAGTAGCTGGAACTTCTGGCACGCGCTACCATGCCCGGCTAATTTTTTTGATTTATTGTAGAGATGAGGTCTTGCCAAGTTGCCCAGGTGGGTCTCGAACCCGCGGGCTCAGGCAATCCACTCAGCTCAGCCTCCCAAAGCACAGGATTACAGGCTGAGCCACCAAGCCCGGCTGCATTAAGCAATTTTTTTTTTAATCAGTATTTTTTATTATCATAATGTGGGGTACAGTTAAGGATTAGGTATACAAACATGCTTCGTTCAGACACCTTTGATGATAAGAGGTGTCTCCCCGTCCTTAGACAGATATTGAGTTCCTTGTAGATCCAAGATATTAAGCCTTTGTCAGATCTGGCGTTGGCAAATGCTTTTTCC
>CAUYQG010157725.1:0-29253 GCA_963574415.1 Tarsius wallacei | reverse complement strand
CAAGAAAATGACTGACAATGGTGGGAAATTATGGGGGGGAGGGAGGGGTTGGATGATGTGATTAATGGTAGTAAATATCTGTCTGGGGAGGGGGAGACACTTCTTATCAACAAGGGTCCCTGAACGAAGCATATTTGTATACCTAACCCTTAACTGTACCCCACAATATCATAATAAAAAATATTGAATATAAAAAATAATAATAATAATGCCTGTTGCTTTAGTCTGTTCAGGCTACTATAATAAACTACCACAGACAGGGTGGCTTATAAGTTTATTTCTCACAATCTGGATGCCGGAAGTCTAAGATCAGAGTGTCAGTACAGTCAGGTTCTGGTGACAGTCATCTTCCAAGTTGCAGATTACTAACTTCTTATATCCTCATGTGGTAGGGAAAGGGTGAGAGAGAGCTTTATGGGGCTTCTTTTATAGGGCCATTAATCCCAACAATGAATAGTGGATAATGCAGACCCCACCCTCATCACCTTCCATCACCAAATCACCTCTCAAAGGCCCCACCTCCCAAAGGCCCCACCTTTCAATACCATCCCATTGTAGATGAGGTTTCAACATATGAATTTGGGGAGAACACAAACATTCAAACCATTGCACCTGTCCAAGTATCCACCTGTCAAGGTTACTGGGAACCCCAAATCAGATAATATTTGCAAAAGTACCCTGTAAACAACTCATTATGTGGATTTTATCTCTTCAAAGAAAAACAACACTCCCCACTAACTATCTACCTGTAAGGATAGGGTTATTGATAGAAGATGGAGAGATGGAGAAAAATGATCTTTCAGAATTTTATTCAGGGAGCGACATGTATTTACTTGGGATAAAACACTCACTTGGGCACAAAAGGAGTCTGAATATAGGGGGACTGTGCTGAAGAAGACCAGGGGAAATCAGCTGTCTGTTGCTCAGGGACATGAGGTTGAGAAAGAGAGATGGCAGGGGGTAGAAAAATATCAAATAGCTACCCCATCTATGATGAGACTCCCAACATCCAATCTTTAGTAAAGTTATCAAACTCTCAAAAGTCTTGAGTGCAAGTGGATTTTTGTGAAGACCAGGGAAGGAACTGGGCTTTGTTCCTTGAATGGGTGCAGGGCAGAACAGATGGCATCCTTGGAAACGAACACATAAAGGCTGAGCAAGGCAAGACAACATATACTATGGCCACTCAGGGCAATGGTGATTTGGGTTGAGCCTCTCGCAAGACATGGCATTGGGGCTCAGGTCAAGTTTAATCGGTCTCCAAGGACCTCAGCTGATATCTGTGCTGCACATAATTAGACATCTGTCACAAGGGCTGTGGTCATAAGCTGTGCCATTGATGAGGGCCATGGAGAATACATGTATGTCTTTCTGCCCCATGAAACTCTCACCCTTACAGCCACAGTACAAGAACTGGGATCTCAGCACTGGTTGGCTTTGGTTCCCAAACAATTGTTGGGTCAGAGGCCTTCCTGTGGCAGCCACAAAGGAATAACCACCCTTGCAAAAAAGGCACACCCCTGGAAAAGCCCCCGTGTGCATTCTCTTGTCACCAGCAGAGAACTTGTACAGTAACAGTCTCCCTCAGAACTTAGTAAACCTATGCTCTTCTGCTCAGTTGCCAGGTGACATGCTAGTTACTGGCTTAGAGCACCAAGCCAATACTCTCAGTATGTGGCTTAGAGTTCTGCCTGACAAAATGAGCTTTGTACCAGAGGAGCTGCTGTCTTTCATAAAGGGGTCCAAAGCTATTGACCAAGTCAGTTCCTTCCTTAAATTTCATCCTAAGGAAATCAACAAAAGCACAACGCTATGTATCCTGAGATGTTCTTTACAAAATTATCCATAACAATAAGCAGCTGAAGACATAAAATTCCAACAATAGGTAAAAAGCAAGAAACATTGTGAATCACCACAATGGCATCTCTGCAGCCATAAAATAAAGATTGAAGCAATATGGCAAGTGTGTATAATATTAAGTGAGAACACTGAACCCTAAATAGTACTTGTGGCATGATTGCAGCTATGTAAAAATGTGCATTGTATATGAGCAATAAATTAGAGGGGACTATGAGAAATAAAAATTACTGCTAAAGATAAGAGACTCATAGGTAGATTTTTCTTTAATATTATCTTTTGTATCTTCCTCTTAGTATTTCAGTAGGTCCAAACCTGTATTCTTATCCAGCTGTTTATTAGCAACTGTTTTTCCCACCAGGTACATTACATGTATCTGTCACTATCGAGATATTTATAGTTCTGAGTGCGCTGACTTGTTCCTACCTCATTTACCATTTACAACCTTCTGTAAGTGAAAATCACATGATATTGGGCAAGAGGTGGCCAAACAATAATGTACCAGACTGCTGTTGCTTGGAAGATGTTTAGCAATACTGTGCTAGAAGTGTCATGGTGCTTGCAAATGGAGGATCCATTTTCAGGTTGGACTCTAATCAGGAAGAGATTCTTCCCACCTAAGAGGCTTTAAAACCCTTCCCAACAACCAGCATGTGAGGACTAGAGCTTCTAGGACTGATGAATCCTAATCCTCACAGGGAATTTGCAGCTCTTATTAGTGAGCAAGAGAGTGCTCCAGCATGGCCAGTGAGCAAGAGAGTGCTGCAGTCTGACCAGAGAGCAAAAGAGTGCTCCAGCATGATCAGTGAGCAAAAGAGTGCTCCAATATCATCATCAAGGGAGGTAATGCATGATTGATGAGCAGCTACAGTATTAGCAGAGCTGCCTTTCCCAAAATAAACAAGCACAGACTAAAAATTCTCTGTGGTCAGTAAATCAGGGTCTAGTACAACTGATGGGCATTTGAGTCCAGATCAAGCAACGAGGAACTAGAGAAATGTGGTCCAGAGAAGAAGATGCTGACACCTCAGGACTCTGTGTCTAGCCACCGGGATGCCAGATTCCCGCCCCAGATCTTTCATAATTAGCATTAGAACTCACAGTGCAGTCTCTGTTTGATTCATTTTCTATAAGATTATGCAGGGGATGGTATTTCACTCTCCATTTCAGAGAATGAGCTCAGGCATCCTCAGATAATTTTCAACAAAGGCCAAGCTAAAGAACATCAGGAATTAAGTGATAGATACCTGGACATGTTGAGGTTTATCAGGCATCTGGAATCAGAGTTCAGCACTATGAGCAGGCAAACCTGGGAGAGCAACTGCCCTCAGGAATTCCATTTGAACTGGCTTGCTTCTTTTTTGCATGAGCTATGCCCATTGGATGAGGAAAATTCTTGATAATTTTTTCCAAGAGGAGAATACACAAGAAAATGGTTACCTGGCCTGCTTTGGGGGAAGACATCAGTATAGTAGGGGAAAGAGTGAGAGGAAGACTTTTATAGTATTCTTTTATTTCTTTTGGTTTTTTAAATTACTCATTGCCAAATCAAATAATGGATGAATATTGAATGAATAGTTAGGTAAAATTAAATAAAATGAAGAGATTTGCCAGTGACATTTTTCTGAGTTGGAGACTGAGGCTAGCTAGCAGGCAATTTAGGTGGTCAAAAATCAAAGGATACTTTTGAGAAGAATTTTGTTTCACATAACAGAACACAAGCCATCAAGTAAGTAGGCTATTGAAATTCACTCTTTAGAGTTAAGAAGATACCTCACCATAAAATGCTCATATATTCCCTTAAAAGGAGAGACATAAATGTACTGTTACCTAATATGAATTCAAAATTAACCATAACCATAACCTATTGGAATTCCATGACTGAACTGTGTCTCTCTAGTCTCCAGGGTCAGTGTCTGCATTGTCAAAGAGAAAAGGTTGATGGGAAGTAAGATTTGCAGCCAAGATTCACAGCCTCAACTCCTCAGGTTCAGCCCTCTGTGACCATGAATTAAGGACCAGGTGATAACATGTTCTTCACAGCTCAAGCCCTTCACAATCCTACTGTTTATCTGGCTATGCTGGGCAGTGGGTCCTCCCGATTGACCAGAACTCAGGTCCAGAACACTGAGGGAACCTCACTGCTAAGCTCCACAGCACCTTGAATTATCCTCTAGGGCAAGAAGTTGCCCTGCTATCCTTCCAATAGGGACCCAAAACACCCTGTAAAGGTAGTGGTGCTGTGATATGGGGCAGGTGTCCAGAAGGAAAGGAAAGAAGTCATGGAGGAAAAAGTGAGAGAGGAGCTCTTGCTCCATGAGCAGCAGATGTGAGATACGTACAGCTGTGTGAATAGTGGGTATCTTACACAGGACAGGCTCTGTGAGATGAGATGGCATCAGATTTTCTACCCAGGGTGCTTTTTTATAAACTCCCGCCAAAAAAGACTGAAGATTAGGTTCCTTAACCATGTCTGAACACAATGATTTGTGCCAAACAAACCCTCAAAGTGAAAAGAGAAATGAACTAAAGCGGCGGTCCTAATCCTCTCCTGGGGAAGGGTCGCCAGTTGCTCAAAGAGCAGCCAGCTGCTAAGATGCAGCAGTGCTTGAAATCTTGGGATCTAGGTGGCTGTCTGGAGAGCTAGGCCTCCAGTGCCTGGGAAGGGAGGGCTATGACCCACCCAGAGCTATTTTTTGGGAAGTAGCACTTTCTTGACTTCACTGGAATGGGGAAAAGGATGTCTCTCCCTCCTGTACCTGCTATCAGATCACAACGAAATCACTGCATTGGTCATATCTCTTCTGTGCTCAAAAGCTTCCAGTGGCTCCTGGCTGTCAATCATTTGAATATTCTCCCTTCTCTGCCATTCAGTGCCTCCAAAATCTGGTGCTCATCCTAGGTTGCACACATCTAGCCATATCCATCTTTCCACAGACAAAGAAGCCTCAAGCTTTTTACCATTGACTTGTGCTCATCATGCTGCTCCCTCCTAAAAAACATCTCCCCACCAATCTCTCAAAATATCACTTTTGGAACTCCTAGCTTTACATCACCCAGATGTCATTTCTTCTCAAGACCTTCCCTCATCTATAGCCAGTCAAGAGGAATTTCTCCCTCCTTTCACCTCTGAGAGCATTTTCTCTGTTTTTCTTAGGACTCATAGCGTTCTCCTTTGCATTTTGGTTATAGCTTTGCTGTGGATGGGAAACTCCGTGGAAAGAGGACATTCCTCCTGCTTTCTGTGACTCGCTTCTCTTTGTACCCTTGGTGTGCTCCATATAATGACTGACACACTGAGGTGACCTGTAAATTGGGGATGGACTGACTTCGGGGGCTGAGTTCATGATCACTAGAGGAGCACCAGCTGGCTGAAGGGCTGCCGAGCTTGCTGTAAATGCTGACCTGTTTCCTCACAGCTCCAGGGTTTCATGCATCTTTGGTTCTATGAAAAGTCAAAGCAAAAGGCCACAGTAAGCATCTTCTCTGCTCCTATCCCCAGCCTCAAGTTCAGGGAGATCCCTTAGGGATGCGTGCTTTAAATCAGCCTTCATCGTGTGCTATGGATAGGCCCTCCTTCCAGGAGCTGACTAATGCCTCCTGTCCTTTCCCAAAGAGCACTCTCTGATACTCTCTGGGCAGGCTGTGTTTTTCCTCTGTGCTCATCTCAGCCTCCCAGGCACTCTGGCCTGCCTGGCACAGGTAAGGAGTCTGAGGAAGGTCACCCTTCTTTTATGAGTATTCCGGTGTCTCCTGGTCTCCCTTGGGAGAAGGCGCAGGCTTCTCCTTCCCATCATCTCAGCTTCTTGCCTGTCTCCAAGTGTCCAGTGCTGGGAGTTCTGTGGTCACAAGGGAGACGAGGGTGCAGGGTAGGCAAGAAGGCCAAAAAGCAATCCCCTTACTCATGCATTCTTCAGGAAAAAGAGAGAGGGTTTGACCTGAGCCTGTTTTCTGGGTAATTCGGCATCAAACAGCAATGAGGTCTGGGACCTTGCCAAGTCTTTGTTTTGTTTTGTTTTTTTCCTCTCCTCCAATCATCCCAGAGCAATGGGGAGTGGGAGGACATGGAGGGGGTGGGGGCTGCACACGCACTCTGGGGCCAAGAGGGAATGCTGAGCCTGCAGAAGTGGCCCATTGAGAGCTCCTGCTCACAGCGGAGGGGCGGATGGCACCCCCAGCCTACCGCTACAAGGGCAGCTCTGTCCTGTGGGCACAGAGCTCCATCCCAGCCCCACTGGCTGGGAGAGAACAACATTTCCTTATAAGGCCCCAGCTGCCTTGCCAAGGCTGGATGGCTCCAACAGACTGTAGCTTTCCATTCTCCTCGCCGGCTCCAGTGCAGGCCTTGAATGTAGCCCTTGTTGTCAGGCCCCTCCTCCCCTCCACAGCCCCCACCCCACCCTCTTCCACTCCCTGCCAGAGCCAGCCCCACTGGAGCAGGATAAACAGCCCAGAGGCCTCTCCCATGCAGGGCCTGCTGGGCTCAGGCCTGCTGGAGGCAGCACAGGGTAGCAAAAGGAACACCAGAGGCAGAGTTTCAACTGGCCCTGTAGTTACCTTACTTGCGAATGCAGCTTCAGCAGATGTCCTTTCCTCATCTGGAGAAGGGGGATCTAGTGGCCAGGGAGCTCAAATTCTTAGCATTGCTTTTAAAGCTCTTCCCAGTTAGGCTGCAACCTAACCTTACAGTTTAATCCCCCAAGAGGCTCCCAAGTTCTTCCCCACTCCCCCAAATGCACCAAACTCACTCAGGCCTCAACTGTTTCATGCATGTGGCTTTCTCTGCGCATAATGGCCCCCATTGATCTACCTCAGGAGCTTAGTCTACATGGCCCACCCCAGATATGCCTTCCTCCCCTCCATGGGGAAAGGGAATCGAGCCTTTCTCTTCTGTTCTAGACATCTGTATACATCTCTTTAACATAGCTTTTTCATTCTGCAATTGCAATGATTTGCTTCCCTGATGGTTTCCTCCACCAGATGTTGAGTTTCTTGGGGCTCACGCTATCTCCTCTTCCCCTTTTGTCTCTGAGCTCTACCCCAGTTCCAGGCACGTAATCAGTGCTTCATGAATGATAGTTGTGCAAATGCCTGACTGTTCAGTGTTGAGGAAGTTCAAAAGAGACGACTCTTGTGCAATACTTGTAAACTATAAAGTGCTATGCACCTGTGAAGGATGCAACTATATCATGCCACCCTCCACCCCAAATTCTACTCTTTATTATGCCATCACTACCCCTTTCCCTGTCTGCAACCCCTCAGGTGGTTGACATTGATCACTGAGCCATTATTCATATTTAGAATTCCAGTGTTGGGGCCTGAAGGGATGTATTCAATTGCTTCCACACTGAAGAGTCTGCAGATACCATAGGGCCACACGGAAGCTAAATGATGGGGTACAGCATCCCCAGCCCCCAAGCTTTTACTATTTATACATGCTAGGTTTCCATAGCATTCTCGGGGGAAAAAATAATCTTTTGACTTTACAAGTTTGAAGCATACCGATTAATCCAATCTCAACATGTGACAGTGGAAAAACTTGAGCCCCCTAAAAGAGAGTGGCTTTTCAAACATCACAGGAGTCAGCCACAAACTTGGGACAATACCCAGGATCACTGACTCTAATCCAGGCACCCTGATCAGGGCAAAGTGATACGGATATAATGGCATATCTTGTCAGGCTGAATTCTTATGGGTCTGGGCTGTACCAAGTTCCAAATAAATAATTTCAGTCTCTGCCAAAACAATTATTTCTGAAATGGGGATTCCGAAAATTATCAGGTGAGTGATTTGTAAGTACTATAGTGAGACTGTCTCTCTTTTCTCCAGGATCCCAGCAACAATTTCAAAGAGAAAACTCCTATCGCAGGATGAAATGCCCTGTTCTCCATCCACATATTCAGGTTTTTTTAGACGTGATGCCTGTAGAACAAAGCCCACAGTTGATCATGATCCATATTCTAACACTATTTGCCAGAGAGCCAACTTCAGGATATAAAGTGGCTCTGCCTTGGTTTCTGTCCAAGAGACTTTAGTTACCTGAATACCAAAAATACCTGATTATAATGAGATTTCTGCCTTAGATGCCTAAGGGCAGACTCTGCAAGAAGCAGGAAGAAGTATAAAGAACACAGCAAGGAGATAGGAGGTTAAGCTCTATTCCCAACTCTGATACTTACTGTGAAACTTAAAGTAAGTCAGCTGCCCTTATAACCCTCAGTTTTCTCAACTACAAAATGGAAATGATGATGCCTTCATGATCATTTCCAAAGACAATAAGTCTTAGATCAATTGAAACCATGAATGCGAAGGTACTTTATGAACAACAAGAACAACGCTATGTGTCTAAATAAGAGCTGGTTATTAATAGGCAGTGTTTCTCCCTTTGGGCTTGTTCTTCTGGGTACAGAAGAGAAAAGGCTTCCTTTTCCAGGTTCCTGTAATGTTTGCTCCATCCCCAGCATGAGGCCACTGGCAGCCAGGCTGCTGCTGATCACTTTCCAGGAAATCAAGAAGTGGGTGGAGGCCTCCTGTTTAAGAGTTGCTTCAAGAAGCTGGAAAGCAGACAAAGGGAGCCATTCTCTCACCCTGTGTTCTCCCCCCCTCCTTCCCAGGTACAAAGAGAAGGGGATTGCCATTTCCAAGCTCTGGGAATACTGAGTGAATTTGGGAAGTCATTTTCCCTTCACTGAGCCTCCATTTCTTGATTTATAAAATGAAGATGTGGGACAGAATGACATTGCAATAGTAAAAATATGCATTATTGTTGCCATGGTGGCTTATGCTTGTAATCCCAGCATTTTAGAAGACCAAGGCAGGAGGCTTGCTTAAACCCAGGAGTTTAAGACCAACCTAGACAACATGGCAAGACCTCATCTCTACAAAAAAAAAAAAAAATTCACAAAATTTAGTGAGGCATGGTGGCATGCACCTGTAGTCCCAGCTACCTGGGATGCTGAGGTAGAAGGGTTGCCTGAGCCCAGGATGCTGAGGTGAGCTATGATAGTGTCACTGCATTCCAGCCTAGGTGAAAGAGTAAGATCCCAACTCAAAAAAACTATACTAAAAGAACCAACATGGAGTCAATATACTCAATGAGTAGACAACATTGAGTAATCTGTCATGTTTTTCTAGCAGTTCACTTTAATTTGCCCTCTAATCACTAGCCAAGGACAGCATCAGTTTCTCAGAGGTAGCTGTTGATAATTGCTTTACAACCCCTTCCCCAGCTTGTTTTATAAACAAGTTAACCTAATCAGCCCTTCATGTCACAGACCCCATCACCATGTCAGCAATCACATGACTAGCCCACCCATCTGCCTGCCATCTATCACCTGATGTCAGTACCTACACTTACCCATCCTTCCTGATGACATGGGGCTGACTACCACCCAATCACCTTAACAACCCACCCCCATCAAAGGGAAAGTTTAAAAGGACTTGACTCCAAACAGTCATTCGCCATTGCTTTACTAAACTCTGGTGTGTCCACATGGCTCTTTGAGCTATGGCCACCATGTTTCAAGCTTTGGCCCCCTCTCCTACCTTGGGGAAGTGAATCTCCTCCTCTTCCCTCTCTAATTTACTTTCTAAATAAACTATATTTTCCATGTTAACTTCTGTGCAATTATTTGCATCTTTCACATGGCACTGGATTGTGCACACACTCCTGTCAGGCATGACCTAACAATTTGGAGGCCCCATTGGGCTTTTTAACCTAACATATACTATGAATAATTACACCAAGATAGCCATTTCAACTAGAACTATCCCAGATAAACCAGGGTGTATGAATATCTCATTAAACCCTGTTTTAACCTGGAGGACTATTATTGGGAAAACAAAATGACCTTGAGAAAAATAAATTTTAGTTGCCTCAGTATCATCTTGGTCACACTAAACTTTTGACTGATTCTACAGGTTGTTTTGATATTGTGCTTCGTCACTAAGGACAAACTGAATATTGAGTTACATATATAAGAGTCTACATATTATAAAACATTTCTACATCCTTTGTTTTCTGCAATGGCCCTGTGAAGTTAACATGGGCAGGTATAAATGTCATTTTAGAGATTTTTTTTAAAGGCCTAGAGGAAGTCAAGGACTTGTCCAAGGCCATGGAGCAAAGGAAAACACAGCAATGTCCTGACTCTTAGGCCTGTGTTTCTTCCATTGAGCCATAATTGTGATGAGGCACTTAATTTGCAATGGCAGGCTGGCTTTCTGAGGGCCACCTTCTATCAAAAAGTTCCTTCTCCTTCCATGACAATAATATTCAAAGTATAGGTATTTTTTAGACTTCTTGTTATGTTGTCAGTATCAGGATGGAGTCTGACACTTGCGTTAAGAACCCTGACAAATACAGCTGGAAGGCCATGAAGGGAAGATACTCACATACCAATGCCTGATAAAAAGAACTATCACAAAAGACTCCAAAAGCCACAACTTTGCACAAAGGCCATTACAACCTTATACATACAAACACATGCAAACCAAAAAAAAAACATTTCTGCAAGGACATCTGCCCAACAACTGCCTGTCCATTCTTGGACTGGCACCACTGTCATTATTGATCCATGTAGTCAAGGACAATTATCACAAAACAATTATTTAATCCTCCTCATTTTTCCTGTAAAAGACCTTTGTCTTCCTTTACATGGTTTACTGTGGTATGCATAGTCCCATTGCAATGCCCTATTCCTGCATAAACATTCTTTTCTTTTAGAGTTTCTCTCTGTGTTTGTTATTTAGATTGACACCCTGAAACTTAAAACTGACCAAAGACCACCCACTGGCGTACCAAGGCTAGATGCCTCTGTAGCAAGCAACCCTCCTCATTTACCCCAGTGTCCAATATAAGCTTTGCCATTTCCTATCTGTTTCATAATGTGGTTAATTTAGAAGAACTGTGTCAAATAATCAGCATGGTTATAACTAGGGGCAAACTGAATTATATACCTTAATAATCCATAAGTTATCATGACTTAACATGAAACCATACTGTTTCTAATAAAGACTGATGCTCAGAAAAAAAAAAGAATCCACTAAATTTGCAATTGAGAAAGCCAATGCCCAGAGAGAATGTCTTGTCCAAAATTGTCCACAAAGACCCAGATGCAAGTAGAATTTAAATTTCCAAACTCCTCCTTTAGCACTGTTTTAATATTAACTAAGCATAAATTCACTTAGGAAAACAAACAAAATCTAAATGCCTACACCCTCTCTCAAAGACTCATAGATTATCTTTTGATTTTCTAACATTTTCTATTCCTTCCTACAACTTGAACACATGAGAGTTCAGGGTATTTAAGTCTAAGGCATTGCAACAGCCACTTCTTATTTCTCTTCCCTGCAATTCCAGAGAAGACTAAATTAAATGAAGTTTCGTAAAGGGCAGAGCTCCATAATTCAAAATGTTTACCAGAGCCTGAGGGCAAAATCAAAGGGAGTTTGCCTGGTAGGAATGAATACTTGAAAAGTGAGCAAGGGCCTTGGGTTTGAGTTTTGGATCAACTACTCCTTTGCAGCATAATCTTGACCAAGTTATTTTCTCAGTTTCTTTATATGTAAAATAAAAGAGTTGGAATAGGTAATGTCTAAGAAGACATTAGAACTTCCAGCTCTAACAACTTATGAGTATCCAAACTATAAATGCAGATACTCTCAAGTGGGGGATGATCAAGTTCAAGTCTGTCCATTAATCTCACCAGAGTCACAGCACAGGAGAGGTTTTGTTGTTACATCTTGCGGGTGGTTATTTCATGATGCTTTGCCCTCTACTCCTTTCCCAGTTCATTAGCACAGTATTTACCTGTGCCAGATAAAAGAAACAAATGGGCTGGTCACCCTTTCCAGAACAAACCAGGAGTGTTGAGCTAAATCAGAGGCATTAACCAAGTTGCCTAATTGTCTGACTCCTCATAAATTAATACAGCTCTGGCAAATTTTGCCCAAAGCCTGATCATCTATTTCCTAATTTATTAGCCATGCAGAGATTATTGCTTTATATATTTCTCTAAGGAACTGTAACTACAAGGCAAAATAACGACTCCATGGCATTCAGTGATGTCATTGTTTTGAGTCCAAATGTCCCTCAAGGTAGAGGAAAACTTTCCAAAAGACATATAGGTACATAGTAATGACTTGCTTATAATGCTGAGGACCAACAACCTAGCTTGTGACTCTTGAGTTGAATGTCCAGAACTATGATACTCATTCTGCCAATCTTCCTTTTAGTGTAAGGTGAAGCTGGCTTGAGGATACTGCTGCTGTTTCTATTTGTCCAGCACTCTCCTCCATTTCTTCTCAGACAGAAAGGTGCTAATCTGTGGAAAACGCATCCATCCCATGTATTTTGTATGAGACAGACCCTTCCCACATAGCCAGAGGCAAACAGATGCCCTGGACCTGGCCCATTACTGTACTCCATATCCTTGGCCACAATGAAGGGTTCCAGGATGAATATTTTACCAAAGTGGGGTCAATCTAAATCTTCACCATCACTTTTCTGCTTTCAGGGAAGATTATTCTTTTTTCCCTGTTGGGTTTACTTAGCTGGTAGAATGTGAGTCTTGCAGGCAATTATCCTGCTGATATATGGAGAAAGTTGGAGAGAAGGAAACGTGATGATAATATTTGAGCCCCTGGATAAGCCAAGCCTCAAGTAAGTTACTCTTAGACCTTTCTATTACTGAGCTACTAAATCACCTCTTTGATTTAAGCTAGTTTGAGTTAGATTACTGTCATCTGTAACCAAAAGGAGTCTTGATGCTTGTGAGCTTCTTATTAAATCTTCCAGAGAACATTTGAATATCAGAGCTGAAAGAATTTATAGTGTGGTTGAGTCCATTGCATTTATGGAAAGACTGAGAGAATCTGCTCAAGGCTATCTGAAGAAGTTACAGGACTAGAAACCATATCTCCAAATTAGTCTGGATCCCTCAGAGGTCACTTAACTCAATAAATCCTCAAGTTGATTCTAATGTCAATTCTATGGTGTGAAACATAGAGCATCCTCCTTTTCAAGGAAATGTCATGCCCCCGAGTCTCCCAAAAGTGTTCTGATGATAAATCTGTGCCATACTTTTGTTTTCCCATAGCACTTTTATTGCTATTACAATTCTAGAGTAAAATTCCTACATTCAATTTCTATCCACCATTTACTTACAAGTTATATAAACTTGAACAAGCTATTTACATTACTATCATCATTTTCTTCATCTATGATGTGGAAGTGATTAAAAAAACACTGCTCACATCATAGAACTACTGCAAATATTAGTGACAAAATCCATGGAAGCATCTAGCCCAATGTCTGGCATACAGCAATACATAATTTTTACCATTACTTTTAGCTTGTGAAACACTACCAGAGGCAAGACATTTATAGACAAGAAAGTCAAGGATCTGAGAAGATAGAGATGTACCTATGGCAACATAGCAGTCAGTGGAAGAACTAAAACCAGCTCGCATCTCACATGACTCTTACTTTAAATGTGCTCCATAAACCACGTGGTCACTTCAGGTTGTGTTTACTAATTCATACATTATTGATTCTTCTAGCATTCTTTCATGTACTCATTAATTCAGCAAATATTTCCTAAGAACCATAGGTCCTTTCTAGACCTGGGATCAATCATTCAGAGATCTGGGTTCTAATCTCAGCTCTGCACTAATTCACTATTGAGGTCAACAGCAAATGACTTCTCTTTGGGCAACAGTTTCTTCAAGATAACTGATAAAAATGTTTCTAAGGTTCCTTCCATACCAACCTCCTCTTTGTTGTCTTCTATGCTGCCTGGTAGGAGGACACCAAGATGCGCAGTAAAGGCCCTTGCCCTAGAGAAGCCTTCAATCAAGTAGGAAAAACAAACATAACTTAAAGTGTACTTGCTCCACCATACTTGGGTATAGCATATGTTACCTAAAAAATATTTTAAATCAAATAATTTGATATGGCTCCCACATGCCAGGGTTGGCAAGAAAGAAAGTCAATTTCCGGCATATTCTGGGGGGTCCTCTCCCTCCCTTGGATGAACGACCATGCACAAGAATTTCAAACGGAATTGCAAACTAGTGACCCTTGGGCCCAGTGAAGCTGTATAAGTGTTTTGTTTGGCCCATGGTGCTCTTTACAAAACATAAGTCAACATTTAACAGCTGGGCAGTTTCTCATTAAAACCCAGATTTCTGGCTTTTCTTGAAAAAGCATAAGCTCTAGCAACAGTGAACTAGAATCTTGACAATGGCAACTAACATCTTAGAGCTTTATACTTTTAAAGGAACTATACCTCCCCCTAATTAGACACGAAAGTTAGGCTTTGTTTTGAAGCAGACTGTCTGAATTCAAAGGAAGATATTCATCATTTCTTTAAAATCATAATTGAAATCAAAATTAAATCAAAATTTTGGGGGGAGGGTGAGGGGAAACTGAATATTGTGTCATTTTGTGTGTGTGTGTGTGTGCGAGTGTATATGTCTGTGTTAGATTGAGATATATAAGTATCTAAAGTTACTGCAAATTAGGTATGCATTTTAGCCCACCTAGGGCCCATCATGTTTTGATATTTCATTGGGAGAAATGTTTCTAGACTAAATCACTAATAAATGCCATCTTCCTTTGCTTTGAGGGTACTTGAGTTAATGACTTTGGGCCTTACTGCGATATGCTGGGAACCTGGATCACTAAGGATAAAAGCCCTAATTTAAAGAGTTTGCCAAATTCCCTGTGTAAGTACTCCCACCAAATGGCCAAATTCAAGGATGGCTTGACAATTGGCTTGCAACATTTCTGACATCTTGGCAATTAGCTGTTGCAATTCAGTACAGCAGACTCAGCACAGCAGGCCTATCTAATTCTAGAATATGGAAGTATAAAAATTATCTTCCTTTCTCTCACCCTAAACTCTACGAAGGAGACAGAAGAAATATGAAACATAAACCCTGCCTGACTTCAGGGTTAATTTGGTCTAGATTAGAAGACAAAGTGAATACTTTTGCAACAATCAGAGGGCCTTTCAAGAAGAATCAGTGTTCTATCCCATGTCTCTACTTGAAGGGCCAATAAAAATAGGAAACTTGTCACATCCAAAACACGTTCTTAGATTTCCTCCCAAAGCTGTACTATATTTCCCCAGTCTCCCTATCTTAGTAAATAATCTTCCATCCCATCTCAAGCTGTAAGATAAAGAATTATCTTTGATTCCTTCCTTTTTCTCAACCCCTTAATCAATTCAGAAATAAGTCTTGTGAGCCCGCCTTCAAAATTTATCATGCACTTCCCTGCATCCTTCTGCAACAATCCTATTTAAAATAATCCTGTTAATTCACACTTTGAATGTTGTTTTTTCTGCTTCCTTGCTCATTTCCTTATGATCACTTTTCCAAAAAATAGCCAGAGGGATCTTTTAACATAAGCTAGTCTTTTTACTCCCCTGCTTTCAACCATTCAATGGCTTCCCACTGAACTCAGCATGAAATTTCAATTCTATACCTTGGCCTCAAGGCCCTTCTTGATATGGTTTTTGCTCTCCTATCTTTTTCTTGCACCCACACCTCCCAGCCCTCTCAAGGTCTATACGCTCTCCCAGATCTTCCCTCTCATCAAGTCTCCACCAGTTACTTTTTATCTCCATCTTAAGCACTTGCCATGGCTGGCTCTTTCTCGTTCTTTAAATACCAGTTTAAATGTCTCCTCCTCACAGAAACCCTCTCTGTCCACCTATCTAAAGCAGCTCTCTACACCTGACCAGTAATTCTCCATTCCATCATCCCATTAGTTATCACATACATTGTTTACTTCTTTATCTTCTACATACACATACACAGAAGAGAGAGAGAGAGAGAGAGAGAGAGAGAGAGAGAGAGAGAGAGAGAAATAAAATAAAATCCATTAGGGCAGGAACCTTTTATATGTTGATTTTTGTTCTATGTCTTATGCCTAACCCAATGCTTAACACATAGTAGGCATTAACTAAATATTTGTTAAATGAATGAATGAATAGGCGAATGAACAGATGATATAGTTAGAGAAGGGATGAGGAGATTTGATATTTCAAAGTTCCCTTCTGACCTTAATATTTTAGGAGCCGGTGGCTTAAAGAGTATAATCTGGTACTTACTGATGAGGTTCCTGCTCTCATAGCTGAGCAGAATTCAGAGGAGAGAGACATGAATGAAGGTGCAGGCGACAGCAGCAGTCAGGGAGGACTCCCTGAAGGAAGAAAATAGACACACTGGACTTTTCAGCTTTCAAAACCTGCATTTGAAATGCTACTGTGTTTATAAAAACTTGATGGGCACACTTTTCAGGAACATCTAGCTTTTAATCTGCCCTGTCCATAAGTGCCCTTGGTTTTACTGAACAGCAGTATAATTTTGACACTGATAAAGAACATGAAGAATTTGCCCAGAGGCCCATTGACCCTCCCCCCACCCCCCACCCCCGACTCCATATCTGAAGGAAGGATCTGTTCCACACCTCAGAGAAGACCCATTTAGAACCGGAAGTGAGTCATCTGTGTTCCACAGAGGACCTATCACAGATTGGACTACACTAAATGTGAAACAGATTAAATTGGAACAAAATCATGACATATTTGTTCCCTCTCACACTATGGGACATTTCATAAAGGCTTGGTACTCTACGCTGAAACTTTCAGAGATGAAGAAGTCTTCAAAAATCACTTATATGTCTCTTTTGTCCTAAAAAGGGGGAAGTTAAGGCCCAGAGACAGCTGGTGCCCAGTCCAAGTTCACACAACATATTTAGAGCATAGCCAACATGAGACCACCCCATCCTGAATAACCATACAGATGTTCTATAGAATCCTATACATGCAAGCTGATTTTTAAAGGATAAAACCTATTGTATTCTTTTGTTTAATCTGTATAAGTAACTTGATGGTCTATTTATTGATGTTTTATAATTGATAACATTTTATCAAGTAATCTGTAGTGATACTGGGGTCCTATGACATCCCAAAGGAATTGGCTTAAAATGCTAAACAAAGTCATCACATAATGAAAGCTAGGATAATCTACACAAACCTATAACAAGAGATAAATGTTATCTTAACTATCAGTCAAGAGCTATGCTATTTTAAAAACAACCAAAAGAACTGACTATTCTTATTTGAATATTGATAGTTAAGATATAGAGACAATCACTTGTGATTTTCAGCAACTTAAAGTCAGTTTGCAATGGGAAATCCATAGAAGGAAGTACGCCAATCTGTTCAACTGTTACACATGAAGTGCTGGAGACAGGAAGGGAGCTATTAACTCAAAAAAGAAAGAAAGTAGTTTATACAAGCTTTTTCACCTGTCAAGTGATCAGTTGCAGTTTAGAGTATAGCAGTGTTTCAAGACACAGGTACATTTAAACATCATGGTACTTGACAAGCAAACAGGAATCATTTGCCCAATTCCTTTACATCTGATCTGAAAATAATGCAACAGGGCCTCTCAAACTGCAGGATGAATAAAAGCAAAAGCTCACTCCTCAGAGCACCCTCCTGGACCTGTGTTTTCACGCAGGTCTCTGGTGTCAGAGAAAGAATGTTGAGCCAGGAGTCAGAGCCCTACTGTAGAGTTCATCACGAAGCAGCATTGGAAACTTAGACTAGTGGTCCTCAAATTAGGTGTCTAGAAATCACCTGGGAGGAGGAGTACTTACTAAAATACAGATTCCTGGGCCAGATTCCAGAGCATCTTATTTCATAAGTCTGGGATAGCTTCCAAGAATCAGCCCTTTAATAAGCACTCGCAGCTCATCCTGATGCAACTAGATGGTGGAACAAACACATGAAAACTCTGCCAGTCTTAGGTAAGTCTCCTCTTTTCTCTGAGTCTCAATGTCCACATTTGTGTATTGTGGGCATTGGACCAGGATCATCTTTAAGGTCTCTTCCTGATTCAGGCAATGGGGATTACATGATTTGGGAACTGGCAGGGTTTGTGCAGTGTCTTTTGGTTGCCTTGGTACCCAAACAGGCCACATGCTTATAGAAGCACGTAACTCAAATGACAGGGACTCATGCACACAAAGCTCAGTGTGACCTGTGAAGAGGCTCAGGGGTTCCCAGCTAGTTCCCACTTACTGCACACCATCCACAAGAAGACTTGCTCTCTTCTTCACCAGGCCCCGTTCACAACTGTAGGTCCTTGGATGGTATTTCCTCAACCTGCCATCTGTTCCCAACAAGAATGTCTAGGGAGTGCTGACTCCCTAAACCCTTGTTCCTGCCTTAGATCTGGAACCTGTCACAGTCACTCCCTCAAGCCCAGTACAGGATGATGTTCCAGACTAATGGAATTGAACATCAGAGAAAAACAAAACATAAAGAGAGAGTTAGCTTTTTAAAGATTATGAACTCGAGGCAGAGGTTTTTTTTCCTCCCTTGCTTAAGATACTATAATGATTATGAAAGGCAATTACACACATTTATAAGTGTTAAAATTGGAGAGTCAACTGTTACAGCTTGGTTCCCTTAGGCAATGTTCTTCTGGTTCTTTCCAATGCCCTTAAACTGTGACCTGCCCTGGTCAAGGCTTCTTCTACCTGTCATTACCCATCCTTCCCGCTGGGCTCAAGTGTGCTCACCAGGCCCTCCCTAAGGTCAAAATCTTTCTCAAATGACTAATTGCATCTATATCTTGATGCTGAACTCTTTGTTTGAAGGCCCCGTGAGCCTCGTATTTTAAGCTCCAGCAAGTTATTCAAATTTGTTTCTTCAACTTTCTCCAAAACATACACTGCCATGCCTTTCTTCAGGTATAGAGGGTACAAAATATATGGCAGAAAGAAGAGGTCCACAGGGGAAAAACACAAGTTGTCAAAGACGCTTGATTCTTAAAGTGCAGTGGAGTACTCATTGGCAGAGAACCACCTAGAATATAAGGAAATATAAGGTAATCTTTGACAGAACATAGTCAAGTTTATTCAGCTCCCATCAGCTGAACACACACACTAATTCTCCAATTCCAGATGGAAATATTAAAGGTAATAGAAATTAAGATTATGATGAATCAGTAATATCAAATGGAATATGCAAGAAATTAATTTTACTTTCCATTCTTTATGAGGCAAAGAGTTTCTGGTCAGCTGAGATATCCAATTCCTTAACTGAGCTGATATAAAGAAAGGCAAAGAAAGTGTGTTCATTAGCTTGTACAGTTTTAAAATTAATAAATGGACTATTTCTCTTAGACTTTTTGAAACTCTAAAAGTATTTTGAAAATCTGCCTTGTTCATCTTGCCATAAGCAATAATCCTTCTTCTGGTGGCAATGCCCTTTTTTCCTTTAGGTAACACCATCACTCCCCCCCCATCCGCCAACCCACCACCACACCTCCCTGTCCCTTGACCTCATTCAGCTTCAGGAATGGTTATGTAACCAAAGTCAATCAGATTATTTTTCTCCTTTGGTTATAAGGACTGTTAATTAAAAATGACCTTTAAGAGATAAACTTAGCCCTCTTTAAAAAGAGAAGAAATGATTTTCTATTTTCCCTATGTTGTTGGCAGCCATATTTGCCACCATCAAGGGTGGGCCTGAGTACAGACATGACACAGAAAGAAGCGAAGATGAGAGTTGGAGAGCAGAGACTGACAAAGACTCCAGCCCCTAGACCTAGGTCATCAAGCCGGAAACCAGCACTGTCTTCAGGTATATCTGCCCCATCCCATTCCCTCAACTTTTTCTTTTTCCTGAAGCCACTTACAACCAAAATAACTCTATCTAATTCCCCCTTAATCCCATTATTATCTAAACAGATCCCTGGGCTAAGAATCATTAACCAAGCACCAAAAAGATCATAGAAATGTATTTGTTAGATCTGTATATTGTAAATGAATATCTAGTTCACATCTCAATCTCAAATTCCTCAGGTCACTGATGCATATTTATTGATCACCTACCAGACACCTGCCTGGGATCTGTGGGAAGTCAGAATATTTTGCCTGTCCCTACCATACTCACAGACTGGTAAGGAGACTAAGAGGAGGGCATGGTTAATTACTGGGCCACACAGAAAGAGGTCAGGGCCAGTAGAGGGCTGCAGGAAACATCCAGAGGAGAGACAGTATCTTCTGGATAAGGATCAGAGGCTTTATAAGAGGGCTTATTGGAGTTGGTCCTTGGTGGCATAATGAGTCATAGCTGAGCTCTGCTACAACTGCATTTGTCCTCCTAGTCCAGTATGCAGCAGCTTAAATCCAACAGGGACCGATGCTAACACAGAGTCAGACCCTGGAGGAGTAGGACAGCAGCCGTTGGTTCCCCAGGCCTGCAAATGGACATGTGAAGTCTCATGCGGAGACAGGACTCACAGGCCTTCTGGAGATACATTAGCGGCACCATAGGACAAGAGCTGCCTGACTATACATTCTCATAAGAGCATCCAGGTATCACAAACCATTCGTGGGATATCACAGAATCAGAAATGGCACAGCCAGTCAGAACCTTGGGAATTAATCAGCCTGATTATTTGGCAGATAAGGGCCTGGAAACCTGAAGAGATCAATGACTTGTCCAACATCTCTCCTGCAGAGTCATTCCCTGGATCCCAGACTACAGGGTTTCAATCTTGGAGCTGAAATGAGATACCATCATTATTTCAATTCTATCCAACAAGAGTGAGAGGATTCTAGGATTATATTTTGATCAACGCTGTCTTTAATGTGGACAGCTTCCTGTGACTTACCTTGCTTCTGCTTATCCCTTGATTTTAAGATGGGAATGAGCCTCTCCAGGGACTGAGTCATGCGGTCTAAAATACTTTCACTGGCTCTTTAGCAATAAGCATCAAATCCCCACAAGAAAGCTCTCGCTGGAGAGGCATTCTTCCTTGAGCTGCTTGTGGGTCCCTGGTGAAATATGCATGCTGTCGTGTGATGGCAGTTTCGGGATGTGGTCCCATTGTTCTCCAAGTCTCTCCTCCAGAGTTTCTGTAATATAATAAGTAGAGAAATAATTATTCTACATACAAAGAGGAAGGCAGGGCACACCTGGGTTGGAAACCTTTCCCCAGTGCACGTGAAGTATCCTAGAATAGAGTGAAGAGGGAGCCTCCCTCTATTATTATAATTTCCTAATAATCATTTCTTTCCCTTTTGAAGTTTTTACTATTCACAGACATTTTCTTTTTTTTTTTTTTTTTTTTTTTTGAGTTGGCGTCTCACTCTGTCGTCCAGACTGGAGCACAGTGGCTGCTCCCGGCCACTGCAGCCTCGACCTGCTGGGCTCTGGCGATCCTTCCGCCTCAGCCTTCCAAGTAGCTGGAACTATAGGCGTGCGCTACCATGCCCGGCTAATTTTTTTATTTATTGTAGAGATGAGATCTCGCCAAGTTGCCCAGGCAGGTCTCGAACCTGCGGGCTCAGGCAATCCACTCACCTCAGCCTCCCAAGGCGTGGGATTACAGGCTGAGTCACCAAGCCTGGCTCACAGCCATTTTCATATAACTTTCTCAACAATCTTGTGAAGTGGGCAAGACAGGGTTTCATTAACACCCATTTTCCAGATGAAGTAACTGAGACTCAAAAATGGGACGTGACCTTCCCCTATCCCTTGTCTAAGAAGGGCAGAACTTGGACAGTCAGAGCCCAGCCTGACTCACTGATGGCCAGCACTCATCTCACAACATCCAAAGGGACTCTCTCGTCCCACTGCCACTCCTGGACCACCACTAGGGCTGACAAAGGATGAAAAGCCAGGGGCTGTGTGAGTGACAAGGTAGCCAAGGCAGGAGTTTTTTGTCCTGCTTCCTGAGACATACCTGACACTCCCAACAAAGCTACTCCTTTTTGAAACCTCTGATATCAGTAAGAGGCCTGATTAGAGGTAGTGTTCTACAGTGGAAATAAGCAACAGACACAGCAAAACAAATGAATGAATGATATGTGCTTACACATTAATTTAGAATATAAACATTTGTGATGTTCCGGCTGTGGTGCTGAAGATGGACATAATACCACAGCTAAGGTATGGTCTTTTCTTCATAGGGGTATGCACATTCCAGTAGGAAAAAACAACAACAACAACAGTTATGCAGACAAATAAATGATCACACACTGTGACAAAAGCCAGAGTGCAGATAAATACTATGTGTCCTGGAAGCCCGGAGGAGGATGTGACTAAGCCTCTTTCCCATGTGATCTGGCTATAAGCGTCTCAAAGGTAGCAGGGTCTGGCATAACTCATCATTCCCTGGCTATCAAACCTAGCACTGGGAACATCACCAGTCAGTGCTTGCTGAATCAATTCTCCTGGAGGAGTCATGACAGGGTCTGCAGTGCAGGTAACCAAGGCCAAGTGCCGAGTTTGCAAAGCCTCCAAGCTACCTGTCCTGAGACAAGGATCCCAGCCATCAAAGCCTTCTCTTGGATCTGTGCTCAGAATCAGCAGCTCCAGAGGCCCCTCTCACTTGCCACAGTTATCTTAAAAAGCGAAGTAAGATCAAGGCTCAGGAAACATCACAGTCACCATAGCCCTGCTCATTCGTCAGGGCTCGAACACCTCACCTTGAACAAGAGAGATAAGAGAATAAAATAACACCTGACACAGCCTTATCACCTGATAATACAACTTCAGTTTTTCCATTAAAATAACTGAGAGCCATAGTCCTGTACTTTGGCTGATAAAGAGATCACAGGAAACAAAGCTATTAATTTTTATCTCTGCTGTGCAATAGCACATTTGAGTGAATACAATATACCCAAGGGGGGAAATACTTTTTTTTAACAGTGGAAGTTGGGTATAATTTTTCTCTCCTAACTTTCGCTTCTCATATACATTGTTCATCAGTAACCTCTAGGAATTTTTAATCACAGACATATTAAATCCCGTGGATCTAGCTATGCCATCATCATTGCATATGTTATGAATTATTCTCTCTCTTTTTAACCCCATCCTTGGAAGATTTGGCACAGATATTTAGAACACAACTTAAGAGTACTTGAGCAAGTTAATGGCCTCTCCAGTTTGCAACAGTTTTTTCTTTAAAATAAGGAGTTGGATAGTTGGTCTTCATGATTGCTTCTGACTTTAACATTCTAGGATCCCATGACTGAAGCAGACAGAGATGGGGACAGTTTTGATGACATAGGCAGTCTTTCTAAGCACAAGAGTTGCCAGATAACAGTAGAATCTGGCAACCACAATCCCTGCTCTAGGCCCCATGCCTAAGGAGCCCAGCTTTGACCTTCCTCGGCAGGTAAGAAGGTGAATGTGCACCTGGAACCCTCCTCTCAATTCCAGACTAAAATCTGGGTACTTGCAACCCTGAAATTCCCTGTGCAGTGGCTCAAAGTCTGCTTCCAGGCCCTGGCTCATCTGTCCCCTGGTTCCTTGTCCCCAAAGAAGATCACAGTCCTGAGGTTCATGGCCCTAGGACTAGGGATGGTACAGGGGTAGGAAATGTGATTGATACTCCACCGCCAAGTCAGTCTCTTTTTTGTCATCAGGAATACCTGGGTGGAAAATTTGGGACACACTCATGCCTGTCAATGCCAGGCTAGCAGTAGTGTGTAGCAGAGCAAGGAATGGGGAGAAAGAGAGTGGGGACATGAACAATATGTACCTGGTCTGCACATGCTGGGATGGGGGACTGGCTGCCTAGAACAACAGGCTGGGAAGGACCCTTATTGGGGAGGGATGAGAGGGAGTCATAAGTGCAAAACTCTTTTTTTTTTTTTTTAATTTGAGTTGGTATCTCACTCTGTCTCCCAAGCTGGAATGCAGTGGTATGAGCATGGCTCACTGAAGCCTCGACCTCCTGGGCACAGACAATCCTTCTGCCCTGGCCTCCTGAGTAGCTAGGATTACAGATGTACCACCACACTCAGCTAATTTTTATTTTTTCTAAGAGATGAGGTCTTGCTATGCTGTCCAGACTGGTCTCAGATTCCTGGGCTCAAGCAATTCTCCCACCTTGGCCTCCCAAAGTGCTGGGATTACAGGCGTCAGCCACCATGCCCGGCTATGAAGCTCTTTCTACGAGGAGCTGTTTAACTAGATAGTTCAAAGGCCCCACAGGCAAACCCAGGCTCCTTCACAAGCTTGCCTCAGTCTTCATCTCTGTAGGAATTTAGTTTTATATTTTAAATGTGAGTCTTGGCACCTCCATGCTTGCTTCAGGAAAAAAGTTATCTCAGAGTTGGTTTTCTTATTGTTGTTACCCTACCTATTTCTTGAAATAAACAAACAAAAAGTCTGAAGAAGACTTGGAGTAAAAGCACCAGATAGTTAAACATACAGATCTGCCACCGTATGAAAGAAAGGAAATGATCATGCCAGGCACCTCATGTATACTTGTTACTAAATATAAGAATAAAATAGCACTGAGCTTCCTGATTGCCATGGCAAAAAGAGAAAAGCGATTAGTTGACTGGATTTGATTATGTGACCAAAAGCACTACTATTCATTCTTCAGAAGAGACAATATTCTACTGGGAAGAAAATGTGAAAAATAGTTTTATCACCTGCATCCTTTTATAAAGGATGCTAAGTAATATAAAGGATCAGACCTTCAGCACTGGTTTTGCGGGCAATGAAGAAACATTCTCCATACAACTCTCTATTATATTGATACTTGATAAAAGCTGAGGACACAATTTTTTTAAAGTTGCAAAATCATTGGTACAAGAACCTGAATAAATATCATCTATGTAATCAAATTTGACACAATAATATAATTCAGAAAAATCAAAGGAATGGACCATTTAAACATTCCTCACACATATTCACCCAGTATTTCCTTTATTTATTTCTTTTTTTTTTTCAAACAAAGTTTATTAGAGAAAGAAGAGAGAAAAGAAAGAGAGATATACCAGAGCTGGCATGGGCGAAAGAAACCACATGCTCACCCAGTATTTCTAATGGCACCCAACAGAAGAAGAAAGAGAAATTCTACCCTCTAGGATTTGGAGGTAGAAGATCACTCTCAGTCCTTCTATCCCTGGGCAAGGTGAAACTTATCTTTAAAATGTTTATTTTTAAAATGTGTTAAATTTTTGCAAGCTATTTTATAATCAATCATGTTTATTTTGATATAAAATAAATTTCCCCAAAATGCTTGCTAAAGTTGATATCCCAGAAATACTTTGGGTATGTCCTAGCACTATCAAGTATCCCCAATATTTGTAAAATTATGGCTTAGATATTCTCTTATTTGTTCCTTATAACAAATTGATGAGCCAGGTATTACCCATTTTCATGAATGGGGAAATTAAAGAATACAGAGATTAAGTAATTTTCCTAATGGCCCATGAGACCAGAATACATCATGCTTGAATGAAACCCAGATCTCCAAACTGCAAGGCTAGTTCTTTCTCCTGGCTTTGATATTATTAATTTTATCATGTATTAAATAATCAAGGAGTGAGTGAGATGGCCCAATTAAAGTCTATGGAAGCACAATACCTACCAAGGCTATGGTGCACTAGATTAATTAAGACCATTGCACCAGGCTTCCAATGTCTCCACATATTGACCCTGGCATCCATAAATGTCTCTTGATTTATTGGCATATTCTTCCATAAGATGAGTCACTCCATGCTCAAATTTTTCTCTGTAGTCAGTTTATGCACCATCAACTGCACTAGCCTGGAGAAGGAGAGGGGAGTCTTCGTTCTAGTACTCCCCACTGAATGTCTCAAGACATTATCCTAGTGATGGCAAATCTGCTCTTCTCCACAAGGGAAAATAGTCAATCCTGAAAGCTGCATGAGGCAATGTACAAGCTGGAAGGCTAGATGTCTGATGACATGGGCCCTGGTCCTGACTCTGCCACCTGATAGCTGTAGGAAAATCACTTAACCCTGGTGTGGGGTGTGCCAGGGAATGATAATGAGAGCTGTCCTCAGCCACCTTCCACAGAAGATGGTGAGAAACAGAGAGATGATGTCTGGGAAGCCCTTTGAACAAGGTGTTTTTACTTCCAGGTCGGCATCAGCCAAGAACATGACAATTAAAGTTCCTACAGAAACCTCCTTACTCCCTGCAACATGGAAGGACTGGCTAATTCTTCAGCTTCTCATCCAGTTGAATTTTCCAGGCTTTGGAGGATTTGTGAGGAGTTGATCACCTGGTTAAAGATGACTGGTGTGGTTGAAGTGAAGACTTAGATCTTGAAATCACAGAAACTTGGAGTTGAAAGGGATTATCAGCAACCTAGCCTATGTTCCTTATTTAGAGAAGAGGAATCTGAGTCCAGAAAGTTTCATAGGCCTGCTAGGCATTAGGTGCAAGGATAAGAAGATGACTAGGGTCTGGCCTCTGACTTTACATAACTCTACCACAGAATTACACTGTGACATTTGCTAGAGAGCAACACTTTGTGAACACACAAGGGAAACAGGCACATTCACAGTTTGTGCACAATGTAGTTTGGGCATTATTGCAAAGTGTCACCAGCACTACAACAAAGACAGAGCCCAAGTTGTCCTACAGCTGTGTGTCCTTGGCCACAAATCACATCAATACACTGAGGCTCAGAAAAATGGAAATGAGAAATGACATCAATCTCTACCATTTTTATCATGTTTGCCAACTCCCTAGTAATTTCATAATCACTGACTGACTTGATTCTTATAAGAAAGCAGGGAAGGAAATATTATTACTCTCTATTCACGCTACAAAGGCAAAACCTTAAGGCTTTTAAGAGATGGATTCCCAGGCCCGTGACTCTACTTTGGGAAAGCTCCCAGTGTTTTTCCTTTATTCTCACATGACCACAACAACAATCATCAACACAGGAAAAGACTTGTGTGACCAAATGTTTGGGTTTTCCCCACACACCAGGCAGTGGGCATCAGCTGGGCGTCCTCTGATTAAATTTTGACACTACCTGTAGATAGTGTCAGATCCCACAGGGTGAGGGCTCAGTCCCACAAGACTGCACCGCCCTCTTCACCAGACTCCAGTCACAAATCAGGGCCTCTGGAACTTCGGACTGACTGGCTTCAAGTTAGGGTTCCCACAACCCCCTCTTTGGGTTCCACTGATTTGCTGAAGTAGCTCACAAAACTCAAGGAAACACATTTGCTGGTTTATTATAAAGGACATTATGAAGGATACGGATGAAGAGATGTGTAGGGCAAGGTATGCGGGAAGGCACACAGAGCTTCCATGTCCTCCCTCGGTGCACCACCTTCCAGAAACTTCCATATGTTCAGTCATCTAGAAGCTCTCTAAACCCAGTCCTCTAGGGTTTTTATGAAGGCTTCATGACATCAGCATTTCCTCCCCCAGAGTATAAGGTGGAACTCCCTCTGGGAAGGGCCTTAAGATCCACAATTAAGGACCAGTGCAGTAGCTCATGCCTTTAAATATCAGGACTTTGGGATGCTGAAGCAGGAGAATCATTTGAGACCAAGAGTTTGAGACAAGCCCAGGCAACACAGCAAGACCTCATCTCTACAAAAAAAAAAAGTTAGAAAGTAGCCAGGCATGGTGGCTTTTGCCTGTAGTCCTAGCTACTCAGGAGACTGAGACGAGAGGATCACTTGAGCCTAGGAGTTCAAGGTTGCAGTGAGCTATGATCGCACACTGCACTCCAGCCTGGGCGACAGAGTGAGACACTGTCTCAAAAAAACAAAAACAAACACAAAAAGATCCACAACCAGAAAGGCAAGGGAAAAATAGGACAGGTGAAAGGAGGGCAGAAGTTCACAGAGGTTGATTTCTAACACCTGCTCCCAAGGCCTAGCATACCCAGCATTACAAAAAAGACCATGACAAGGGCTGTGGGAGTTATGAGACAAGAAGTGTGGACATAAACCAATATATGTATGTCATAACATCACAACTTCTGATCTGACTCCCAAATGGGTCACCTTGGGGTGGGGGGGAATACTGGAAAGGTAACTGGACACTGGTCCTTAGTAGCCTGCTTCACTGTAGGAGAGCATCAGCAATATCTATACTTTTTCTAGCATTCAAGTTCTCTGAATCTATAAATTCATCAAAAGGTTAAAGGCTACCTTGTACTGAGCGGGCTCTTGGTAAGTATTTGTTATAATCAGAAAGCTCTGAAGGAGGTCAGCATATTTTTTCTCTCTCAACTCAACTACCAATAAAGCATTTATTCATTCAAATGGCTTAGTATGTTTTAGTAATACCTTGTGTTATGCTATATTTTAATATTTTGAATTATGCAAATAGAATGGAAATACATTCTTACTGTTAAAAAGTCACATAGTTAAAAGCAACCATCCTCTTGACTGCCCCACTCTTGGCCTATTTCCTACTAACACCCAACCTTTCTGACTTTTCTCCCCACCTCCACTGTTATTAGCTTGGAGTATCATTTTAGTCCCTCTATGCAATTAATTTATGTGCATATAGAAACACTGTAGTTTGGGTCAGGCACAATGGCTCACACCTGCAATCCCAGCACTTTGGGAGGCTGAGGCAGGAGGATTATTTGAGCCCAGGAGTTTGAGACCAGCCTGGGCAACATAGTGAGACCTTGTCTCTACAAAAAAATAAAAAAGTTCTCTGGGCATAGCAGTACTCAGTAGGCTAAGGTGGGAGGATTGCCTGAGTCCAGGAGGTGGAGGCTGCAGTGAGCCAAGATCCTGCCACTGTACTCCAGCTTGAGCCACAGAATGACACCCCAACTCAAAAAAAAAAAAAAGAAAAATACTGTATATACATATATATATATATATATATATATAAATCCTATTGTTGTGTATGTTATTCTACAATTAGTCTTAACTAAACACGTGGTAGAGATCTAGCCATGCTGACTGCCATAGATGTAGTGGAGTCCCTATTCTACCTTATCACTGTTAAGCCACTCCTCTATGACCAGAACTTATTAGGTGGTCCCTATTATCTTCTCTACTACAAAAAATGCTGCAGTGAACATAAATGTGCCTCCTTACAAACACACCCAAAACATGCCATATTTTTTATTTTAAAAGATAACTGCCTTTGAGACCAACCCAGGCAACTTGGTGAGACCTCCTCTCTACAATAAATAAAAAATTAGCTGGGCGAAGCAGCACAGGCCTGTAGTTCTAGCTACTTGGACAGCTGAGGCAGAAGGATCGCCAGAGCCCAGCAGCTCGACACTGGGGTGACCGAGAGCATGCCACTGCACTCCGACCTGGGCGATCAAGTGAGACTCCAATTCAAAAAATATATATATATAACTACCAAATTTGACTACAAAGATATTGTACCAATTTGCAGACCCAAACAACAGTATATGAGAGAAGCTGGTTTTTTTTCTTTTCTTTTCTTTTTTTCTTTCGAGCTGGAGTCTCAATCCTTTGCCCAGGCCGGAGTGCAGTGGCATGCTCATGACTACCCCAGTGTCATACTGCTGGGCTCTGGTGATCCTTCCAGCTCAGCCTTCCAAGTAGCCGGAACTGCAGGCTCGTGC
>CAUYQG010157720.1:0-28511 GCA_963574415.1 Tarsius wallacei | reverse complement strand
GGTCTCTTCAGTAAAGAGTGATGGGAAAACAGGATGGCCTTATGCAAAAGAATAAAACTGGACTTTTATCTTAGACCATACATAAAAATAACTTTAAATGGATTAAAAGTCTTAAAAGCAAGACCTGAACCCATAAAATTCCTGAAAGAAAGCATAGGGAAAATGTTTCTTAACATCGACTTTGATAAATAATTTTTAGATATAACACCATAATTACAGGCAACTAAAGCAAAAATAAGCAAGTGAGACTATATCAAACTAAAAAGCTTCTGCCCAGAAAAGGAAACCATTTTTTAAAAAGGCAACCTAGCCGGGCTCGGTGGCTCAGCCTGTAATCCCGCACCTTTGGGAGGCTGAGGTGAGTGGATTGCCTGAGCCCGCGGGTTCGAGACCCGCCTGGGCAGGCGAGACCTCATTTCTACAATAAATCAAAAAATTAGCCGGGCGTGGTAGCGCGCGCCTGTAATTCCAGCTACTTGGAAGGCTGAGGCGGAAGGATCGCCGGAGCCCAGCAGGTCGAGGCTGCGGTGGCCGGGAGCGGCCACTGCACTCCAGTCTGGGCTAAATAGTGAGACCCCAACTAAAAAAAAAAAAAAAAAAAAAAAAAAAAGAACAGTGCCAACCTGTAGGAAATGCAGAGCATTTGTTAAGTATATTTAATTCTTGATGAAACCACCCAGAGTCTGTATTTTACTTTTGTAACATTGAAAAACCAGAAAGAAATATTGGGTTACTAAGAAACCAACTGTGATCACTTAGGTAAATAATACATTTATTCATTGTCAACACTGTTTACTGGCAAATACAATATGACCTTCTTTAATTTCTAATCCTTCTTGCTATGAAAGTAAATTGTCAACAAAAATAATTTAATTTTTTTTCCTCTGGTGAAAAATTTTATTAAAAATATATGAAAGGCAAACTGATAATTTTTTAGTTAGCTCAGTGAACCTTTCAGGTTTCATATATTCATTTTATTTTGCATTTTTTTATTTTATTGAGTTGTAGTCTCACTCTGTCGCCCAGGCTCATGGCTTCCACAGGCTCGATCTGCTGGGCTCAGGTGATCCTTATACCTCAGTCTTCCAAGTAGCTGGAAAAACAGGTTCATGGCACCATGCCTGGCGAATTTTTTAAAAAATTTATTGTAGAGGAGAGGTGTCACCAAGTTGCCCACATTGGTCTCCAACCTCTAGGCTCAGGCAGTCCTCTCAGCTCTGCCTTTCAAAGTGCTAGGATTACAGGCATGAGTCACTTTGCTGGGCCATATATTCATTTCAAATAAAACTTTTATGTAGTAATCTGGGCAGGAGAGAAAAAGTGGTTTTAAGAAGGGAACTATTATAAAACCTTCTGACACCTTGCAATTCCAGAGCTGCTCTCTTATTAATGTTTCTGATTTGAGATGGTGGTGTTATGGATGCAAAACCCCAGGATCTATATTCCATCCTCTTGGATAAAGCTTGTCAACAGAGATGTGTTGCTGTATTCTTTGTTTCTAAAACCTGACAGTAACCACTTACTTTTTTCCTTTCCCTCTCCCAATTAATCTCCCTTTCCCCTTCTATAGGTAACATTATTCAGTTTTTATTTTGATCTAGATTCTTGAGTTAAAAGCCCATATTCCCTCTTCAGTCTCAACACTTACCCTTCTGTCTTTGAATTTTCTTGAGCTTGGGCTCTTACCATAAGAGCTTGACATGTTTATCTTTATTTGTATACCTTTCTACACTCACATACGTTACAATTTTTCATTTTCAATGTCAAAAAACAATATTCCCACAGAGCAGGGACTATATAAATTAATTTTCTTTGTAAAAATCTTTGCACAAAGAATTACCTGAAAATAACTACTTGTTGAATGTACTTGAAATTCTGATCCTACTTTTCTCTGCATTGCTCAAATCAACTAGACAGTCACAGTCTTTATTGAGCACCTACTGTGTACCTACAATGATGCCAGCTACATACAAATTTTGAATAGAAAGCACAAAGTTCTACCCTTAAGGAATTAAAACATGGTTTAGGGGATATTACTATAATTAATAATCAATTAGATGGCACTTATGTATTCAACTGTGTGATGCTACCACATGTTTGTTCCTTCAGCAAGTATGTATTAATCCCTACTTTATGCCAGGCATTCTTCTATGTGCTAGGGATATAGACTTTAACAAAACATACACATTTCTTTCCCTCATGGAGCTTACTTATGTTCTGTTGGAAGAGGGAGACAATCAGCAAACCAATGAGTGTATAATATGCAAATAATAAGGCGGTGGTAAGTGCTGTAAAGAAAAATGAAGCAGGGTAAGGGGTTAGAGATGACGGAGGAAAGTGGACGCTCTTTCACGTAGGTCAGGCAGGCCTTGTCGATGGAGTGACATTGGAGCAGAGACCTGAATTAAGTAGGGAGTGAGCCACCTGTAATTATCCAGGCAGTAGAATGCCAAGAGCAAAGACATTGAGGCTAAGCTCTTTGGCACATTCATGGTGTAGAAGGGAGAAGTGTGGTTATAGCAGAGTGCGTGAATGGGAACGCGGCAGGCGCTGAGGCACAAAGATAGTTGGGGCAGAGAATGGTGCTGGAAGGCCCAGATCATGCAGGATTTAGACCATGAGTCTGGAGTTTAGGCTCTGGGTCAAGTCTGCAATGGTATTTAAAGCCGTAGGACTGGAAGAAATAATTTTAGATAGAGATGAGGGCCAAGGACAAAGCCCCGGGGTAATCCCTAGCATTTGAAATAGGAATCAGGAGGAGGAGCCATGAACGAATCTGAGTGGGTGTGGCCAATTAGGTAGAAAGAGCCTAAAAAAATGTAGCATCCAGGAAGCAAGGGACTCTGCTCAAGAGGAATGTGTGTCAAATTTTGCTGACTGAGAACTGCCATTGGGTTTGGCAGTATGGAAACCGTCGACAATCTTAGCAGAAGAGGTGTCAGTGGAAGGATAGGTTCAAAGGATTGTTTGGTGAAAATTAAGAGAAATGGAGGATAGGAGATGGGGACAACGAATTGAGAAAGTGAATACACTTTCAGAGTGCTCACTCTACAGGGAGCAGATACATGGGGCAGTAACTGGAAGGAGATAGGAAACAGCGGAAAGACCCTTTGGAATTTGAGTTACAAATCTGGAGCCCTTGTGTTGATCTGTCAGAGGTGAGTGACCCTTAAGCCAGATGTAGTGGTGGACACCTGTAGTCCCAGCTACTTGGGAGACTGAGGCAGGAGGATCACTTGAGGCCAGGCATACGAGGTCGTAGTGTGCTATAAATGTGCCTGTGAATAGCCACTGCACTCCAGCCTGGGCAACATAGTGAGAACCGGTCTTTAAAGAAAAAAAAAAAGAGCAAATGACCCTTGAGAAACCACTTTGCCTCTCAGGGTCTTGGCACCTTTAGCATAAAAATGAAAATAATAATACCTACCTATAATGGTGATTATAGGGGATAGTGTTTAGTAAAAGTTTGCCATTTGTAAAGCGCTACATTAAATGCAAAAGTCATATCATCATTAGTGTGTAATAGAAATTCTAAAAGACAAGATCACTTGGAGGAAGCTGAGTCTTGAAGAAAATGGCTATGATTGATTATGTGAACTGGGGGCATTTGTTAAAGGCACAGTGAAGAAAAAGACCAGGGAATGTGAAGAAGAAGGAAGGGGAATGGCTGGATTGGAACAGAGAATGAATGTTGGAGAGAAGAGGAAAATCGAGTTGGTTAGGTAGAATTGTGCTAAATATGCAGGGCTGTAGAAGCCCCTCAGAAAAGTGTGAGTTGATGGAGCAAAGCGGTAGGGTGGCCCTGTGAGTTCTCTAATAGGATGGTTGAAAGGGAGGGCTTTGGATTGCCACCTGATTTGGAATTGCGGGGATTGGAGCGAGTTCTACCTGTCTCCAGAAGAGCTCCAGTGTTGTACAGCAACTGAGATATTGTAGTTTGGTGGGGGAAGCAGGAGGAACCAAATATAAGGAAGACACAGGAGGTAAGAGACATATGGAGGCAAGGAAGCAAGATGAAAAGGTACTTCCACAACCCAAGTGTGATGAGAGTCAGGAATGAACCTCATTGTTGGGAAATGTGTGTGCCTTTAAAGTCAGCATTAACATCTTGGAGAAGGAAAGTGCAAAAGGAAGGAGTGTCTTAAGAAGAGGAAACACTAGTGAAATGAGTATGAGATCAGTCCGTCAACAAGAGTTTATTGAGTGCCCACTATGTGCCATCTCTGTTCACACCAGTCCTCTGGGCACTCTTCCAAGCTCTGCTCTAACCATGGACTCCAAACACGCTTAAGGGCCGGAAATGTGTGGGAGGAAGCCAAACTGTGACAGAGTCACGCTTACATTTCTTTCTCTTTTCTTTTTGTTTTTGTGAGGGATGATATCTCATTGGAATTTGTATATTCTTCTGCGCCTATCACATAATTTGCTGAGTGAACTAGTAATATTTATTAAATGAATTAGCAATAGCAATCAGTTGCTGCAATTTTTTAAAAAATGTGATTTGGCAGTATAAATTACTAGCCTTAAAAAAGTTCCCAGGTCAGCTGTGGCTAGAATACGTGAGGAGATTTGGCTTGCCTAACTGCTGAAGAATATGGTAATTCCCAGCCTCCCTAGCCATTCATGTGACACTCATGCAAGCAAATAATCAAAATAAAAGACATGAATTAAGATAAAGAAAGCAAAATATACAGAGATACTGATTTTTAAAAAAAGTTTCCATTTCTGAGGAAATTAAGGAAATGGGTATAAATGCATGAAAGAATTCAGAATCAATGAGGTGCACTGCAGAGTTATTTATATCAATATATGAAGTAACCCATGTTTGTAATTCTAAAAGTGCTGGTTGGATGAACCTCATTATTAGGAAATTTATGTGCCTTTAAAGGGAATAAAAAGGGACCGGGGCTGGTCCACCGCTGTTTTCTCAGCATTGAGTTGGTGGCATGTGACTGTTCTGCCATTGCTTTTTCTTGACATTGGTGGTCTCATAGATTTGATGTATATCTGTGGGAGGGATGAAAAAGAATGCCACATAACATTGTACCTGAAGTTTTAGGTGAGGAGAAACAGATACATGATTGAATGAGCTCTCCAATTGGCTAAAAATGAACTTCAAGCATGAAATAATGATTGCTCACTAATTTGTGAACTGTAGTTTTGAATAATTCATCAGGGCTAGGATTCTGGTTTTAATGATTTGTGTGGTGACAATATAACACTTATTCACAGTAGAGTTTTTAAAACAGTGTATTTGTAATTGATGTTAAAATGATGGACTTGTGTTTGGGTTTTGAAGCAGATGTTCAGTGGTTAAGATTAACTTTGGAGGTTGAAACCAAAATGTGTATAAAAGTAAACATTTCCCTTTCAGAGCAAATAATTTGAACTTGAAACTTAAGCAAGTAGGCATCGATTGCAAATTAATTTTGACACACATGTCTGGAAGACATCACCAGTTACCATAGAGAGCTATAGTGTAATATCCTCTCTCCCTGCTCATGTGAGAAGAGGAACAAGCTGCTTGTCTAACTCCACAACTGTGCTGGCTGGCCAGTGCCTGAGGCTGAAGTCATCCCCATTTGGCCCTACATGAGGGATGTGTGTGCTGGCAGAGGCAACTTCACAGAGCAGTGGCCATTTGTGTATTTGTACTGAAACAGGGGCACATCACAGCCACTTTCTCTTTCCTCCAAATATTGATCAGTGACTTTTAAAGAAAAGGAGTCTTTACCAAATGGTTTAGTTCCCAGGTCACTTTTCTTTCTCATCCTAAAGCACAGGAAATAAAATGAGTGCTGATACTTTCCAATGGAAATAAAATGCATACTATTACCCTCCAACAGTAATAAAATCTTTCCACATAGAAACAAGAGGAAAGGTCTCTACAAGGAAGCATTTATGTCATCCCTAGACATATGAAAAAAGTGAGTGAATTGACTAAGACATAAAATATTTAAGTAACACTATAAGGTGGACTATATGGTCAGTAGGTTGCTGTGGAGTCATTTTGAGGGCTTCTATTATTCCAAAAAAGAAGATATTTTCTTTCTAGCTGGGGAGAAAATTTCTTTCTGGCATTCATCTTTATTTCGTTTGGTACATGTTGTTTTTTTCCTTTTGTTTTGCCAATAGAATTAAAACTGATGGATTTTCTCAGCGTAAGTATCATATATTAAAGCAAAGAAATCTATACAGTGATGTTCAAATTTGTTTCAATGCTCTAAAAATATTAATTCTCCCTCCTTTTATTTTTGTTCTTCTTTTCCTTCAGTTTACTTTTCCCTGGAAAGAATATGGTAGTTCAGTTTATTTGTTATTCTTCTCTAGCTGGATCATATTTGAGAGAGTACAGTGAAGTATTTGCATCCACATCTTCACTTTATTCTGGAAATATATGAATTAATGGAAATGTCTTTGTCCTTATTAATTTGTGAGATAAATCTAACTGGACAATGAGTTGGACTCAGGGTAGATTGTTTCAAAAATAGAAAAATGTTCACAATAGCAGAGAGAATTTATCTCCTGAGTGATCATGTATAGGTTCTCTCTGTGTCAGGAACGATGTCTTTTCACTCTTGTATAACAAGGTCCTGGATCAGTACCTGTTACATAGTAATTACCAGTAAAGTTTTCAAATGAATAAGTGAACTGTTCAGTGATCGCTAAACCTAACAGGTAACCTAAATATAAACATGATTATTTCATTTTTAGCAGGGTAGGATGATGACATGAGAATAATGTAAAATGAAATACACATTCTTTATTTTCTTTTGATAAGTGTCAGCTTTCTAAAGCTATACCTACAGTGGCTCTTGGGTGGCATGAGCTGCTTCAGACCAGATTATTGTGTCCTTTGCTTTGCTCTCCACAGAGCTGGAAAAACCAGCTTAGGCCAATGTGACAGCATTTTTCAATGCTTACTTCCTTACAGGAAATGGGGGAGATTCCTCCTTCAGAATCTGTGTATGATGTGCAGATGTATAGCCTCTCATTCACTTTTCTCATTTTACTCTTATGAATATTTCCATATCATCAGTAACATAAGAAGTTGTCAGTTTGATAGCCACAGGCACCTAACTGTGCCTTCCTAGGATTTATGGTTCTGTCAGTTGTCGGTACAAATCCTCTGCTGGGTGTGAATCACAATGTCTCTCATTGCACAATGGGACCGTGGCAGCCTCTGAGGTATCTGGAACATTTGTCTATAACAAGGCTGCTTCACTGCTTTCAAACACAAGGAAACTTTAAAGGGAGTGACGTTGATTCTTGAGTATACAAGATTTGCCATGTTTTGGGCCTTGTAAGATAAATGTTTATAAGCTGGGGAAATGCTTTGGAATTTTTATGTGACTCTTTTTCTTTGGTCTCCACCATAGTTCCTTATAATTTACCCAGTGACTTTGGGGAGACCAGTATTCTTCTGAAAAAAGATTACCCGCTTTGTGACATATTTATAAGTCTTGGCCAAGCCATTTCTTGTGGGCATTCCATAGATACTCTGAAAACTCCAAGTTCCTAGTATAATCCCAGGGAATCGTTCAAAGACATTGCTCAGCAAAATTGTCTAAGGGTAGTGGAATGGAAATATGACAGCTTTTGGTTTATTCTTCTGAAATATTAGTCTTCCATGGTTAATTATCTGATCATATAATTATCAGCAACAGATAAATATTATTGGTCCAAAGAATCCTATTTTCAAAGAATTCTAATTTTAGTACTACACTTACCTTGCAGAGTAAATATTAATACTTAACTGATCTGAGAGAATATAAACGATTCAGTTAATTAAAAAGCAGTCTGGTCATATACTGTAAGTTTAGAAATTTGCCTTCTATTTTGTATCTGTAGGAACTTATGAAAACTGCTTCATTTTCCTGTGCCTTAGTTCCATATCTATTAAATTGCAGCAGTAGCTCTAATCTTGAGGTGTTCAGAATACCAGTAATAATACCTGCATTCTATAATATTTATGGTAACCCTATGAGGTGGATTCTAGTGTGATCTTAACTGAAATGTGAAGGAAAAAAGGACTGAAGAAATTAAGTAATGTGCCCAAGTCCTCAAACCCAGTGAGTTGCAGAGCAAGGGTTAGAATCCAGCATCAGCGTCCAAGCCTGAGTTCTTGCCAGGCTGTGATGTGTCTCTCACTGTAATTTTGTAGTGATCTTTCAGGCTTTTGAGAAGGCCGGCCAGCCTGGTGTTGTTCTGTCTTCACAGGTGGCCTTGGTGAGCCCTTTAGGTATTATAATGCTTTGTAGTTTTTAGTAGGAGTCTAGTAGGAGTAAGCAGTTTGTTTTTTTCCGTCTTTCAGTCCCATGGAGTAATAAATACTGTTTCACCAGACAGATTTTTGTCAGGAATGCTTTGTTTCTTACCAGTATAATTTGTACGCCTGAGCAGCTCATTGTAGAATCTTAGAACTGGAACAAAGACCACTTTGGTTCAGTTCATTTATTCAACAGATAAGGATACTGACAGACAATTCCTGCAATGTTTTATTGAATATTAGGTCAGATTTACTGTCCTAAAATGTCCCTTTTAAAAATTACTCCTTTGAGCAAATATTTTATTTCTCTTTTTGCTAACCACCAAGAGTCGCTTAGACTTGTCGCCTCCACTTCCTCATCGCCTACTCACTCTGAGACTCCTGCTGTCTGGCTTCTGTTCCCCCGGCTTGACTGAGACTGCTGTCTTGAAGGTGCTAGCAATGGTCCACACCTCACTCTGGTAGACTTTCTCTCAGTCTTCATCATCTTTGGTCCCTCTGTGGCTTGTAACCCTGTTGATTAACTCTTTTGTCTCCATCCTTGACTTCTCTCATATTGTATTCTAATTTTCTCCTGCCTGTTTGGTCCTCTTCCTCTTTTGCTTTATCTTTAAGACCCTCACCTGATCCTACAAGTGGACATCACAAAAAGTTCTGAACTTGGCTTTCCTTTCTTTCTGTTTCCTTACTTTCTCATCCAAGGCACTATTACACAAGCTGTTACCTTGATTTTATGAACAAATCTTTATCTTTCTTTCTGACCATCTTCAATGTCCCCATTTCTCTTATCCTTAAAAGAATGCTGCAAAGTCCTTTTGGTCTTTAAATAATATATCTCTGTAAAAACGATCCTTTCCCTACCTTAATACAGGGAAATGTAGTGATACACTAGCATTACTAACTATTCTCCCAGCTGCCGGCCTCTTTCCCATCAAAGTTCTCTTCACAGTGCTGCAGCTTAGTCTTCCTGAGTCTCAGCTTTGACCAAGTCAACAAGAGAACTTCATGTTCATGTTGTGAAACCCTCAGTGGTGCCCTACATGCTACCCAACCAATTACAGGCTTCTCAGGCTGTTTCTCAGTGCCCACAATAATTTAGCCCAATCTTATCTTTATAACTGCAATCACTTTCTTACACACATTCCAGCCCAGTAATTCTCAAATGTATTATAGCCCACACCTTTTTATAACAAATAACTATCTCTCTTTACTATCCTAAAATTAAATCTGTAGGTTTTCTATACAGTAGCTATATAATTTCCAGAAGATCAATATAATGCCATATCTGTAGTATAAATAAAAATAAACTTAATTTAAAACAAAATTATATTTATATACTTTAATTTTGAAATACTTGGAGATATATTACAAAACATAATGAACCAGCTAGCTGCTTGAACATGTGTAGAGCTACCTTGAATGTTACAGCTACAAATTGAGATTGATGTGGGTGTCACTCATAGCTCAAACACCAAGAGCGAAATTACTGTTGGTGAGGTTTTCTGAAATGTAGAGCATCTCTTGCTGAAGTTCCTAATAAAACAAAGGGTGCTTTGTCCTTGGTTTCTAGATAGTTTTATTCTATAGTTTTATAGTTTTAGAAAATCCAATGTGTTAAAAGTGTAGGAAGAAAATCCTTTATATTTAAGTACAGCTAGGTTCTAGGCTCAGGTAATTATAACCAGATTTTTTCACCTACTTGAATTTCTGATGTGTTTTCCAAAAAGTCATGGGGAATGTGGATAACCTTTTCATTCTGTAGGACTATCCCATGCATTCATTGCAGGACAACTAGCATCCTTAGCCTCTGCCCACCAGATTACCATCAGGCACCCACAATCGTTTAACAACCAAAACTGCCTCCACAAACTTCCAAAACTCCCCGGGGTTCATGCTACCTGTGCTGCTCTAGCCAAACTACCCTCTCTGTTCCTGAACTTGCCGTTCCCAATTGCCCATCTCTTTTCGTGTGGTGCCTTTGGCTTTGAATATGTTTCTTTCGTTTCCACCTTTTGAAACCATACCCTTTTGAAACTTTATCTCTCTGGCTTAAATGGTATATACCCTATTCAGCTTTCCTCCAGGAGGGATGTCTGTCAGTCTAAAATCTTGCAGCACGCAGGCTGCAACTCTTTACAAATTAAAACACATTGATTCATGTTAGTTATTTATGTATAGCTACTACCCCACCTACCAACTTGTAAAAGCCTTGAGGGTATAGACCCTTTATGATATTTACATGTTATAAGGAGTTATACCCAGTGGTTCTAGCAAAACCCCTTGCATATAGTAGGTGCTTAATGCATGTTTATTGGATAAATGAAGGGATAATTTTAAAAGAATGCTTATAGGAAAAAAAAACAAACAAAAGGAAAGGTTGGTTTGATTTTAACATGTAAAACTTACTTCTGTTTTTATAATATTTACATTATATCTTTGCATCATAAACTTGTAATAGTACACACTAATATCAGAAAAGCATACAAAAAGTCTATAGCTTATGATTTGGTCTGTACATATACTTATGAATATGTGTTCATTGGAATTATTATTAAAGATAAGATCATTTACTACACATACCAAGAGTTTGGAGCAAAATTAAACCGGCATTCAAACACTACAGAGAAAATGTGGATAAAGTGCCTCTTTTTCATTCCATTCTGAAATGTACAGATAAAATCAACTTTTAAAGTCAATCAGGATACCCATGCAATTTCCTCATTTTTCCCCTTTATTCAAAAACCTCAAAACCACTATGGGTAATTCCCTCAAGATCTACTTCTAACACATACAGTCTAAAAAGTAAGCAAGGTTTCCATGAACTGAAAGCTTTCAACTTTTTTGAGCATCCCTCTCCAATGACATGAGCTAGGAAAGCTCAGTGCTCACTCCACCCACCTTTCATCTCTAACTAGAGGAGCATGAAGCGTTTGTGCAGTCTTTCCTGTCATGGCTTCATTTTCTGTCATCTTAACTCCATCACGAATCCTCAGTCTACTAACAATATCCGTATGAAAGAAATCAGACCCCTTCGACAATGAAAAACACATTTAAGCTACTGCACACCACCATTGCCACTGGAAAAGTAGATATTATTTTATTTTTTTTGTCAGTCCAACTGCAGCTCCCTGGCAATGTATAGTTTTCATGGTAGTGTTTTCATTTATTAAATAATTAGTCAAACCATAGGTGCTAATCAATAAAAGTATTGTTACTGTTTAGGATGATGAGAAACTTAACAGCTCTTTGTTTATAATTTTTTCTGAAGTAGGAAGTATTTGTCTTTGAATGTAGAGACTATGTAAAGTGATCCAAGAAAGTGATATGGCCAAATGACATTATTAATTTTCATTACATTTTTTCCATCTCTTGTCTCAGATGCATTTGAATCTTTCCCAGTCCCCAACTTGATAGAAAAAAAGCCCAGACTTTGGAGGAATCAGTCAACTAAAAATTAGCTCTTCTTGTAGTATGAGGGACGCAATGGAGTATAAAGATGTGTTCTGCCTTCAAGGATTTTACACAGAGCTGGGAAGCTTAGAAGTGTCTGTCAGAGGAGATTACAAAGAAGTATATGATAAATGTCACATGGATGATACAGACAGATTTCAAGGTTGAGATCATTGTGGACCTTGATACTCAAAAAAGGCAACCTGGGCTCCATCTGCATCCAAGATTGTCCTTGGATCAGATTGTCCTTTCTTTGATATACAAAAATACTTCTCTTGGTCTCTATGACTTTCTTTCTTGGGGCTCAGAAAATGTGCTTTTGGTAACACCATGGCTGGACATTAAAATGTCTCACTCCCAGGCAGTTTCCCTTTGGAATATATATTTACACATTCCCCCAAACAAATGTGTTAGCTCAGGACTCTGGTGGGTTCTGTGACTTTTGGGAGAGCAAAAGGTTTACCTGGAAATTAAACGGATTCATTTTATTCCACTCCCTCTACCACTCTGTTCCAGAGGAATTGTTGTAGGCTTTATGGATTTAAGTCCCAAAATTTGAAATTTGACAAAAGCTTAAATAGTAATGACATTGTGGTAATCATAATGGTATAGCTTTTCTGTTTCACCAGTTAGAACCAAGGAAAAAAGAAAATGAACCCAGGAGCCATCCTAGGACATGGATACGTGGGGTTTGGGATTGGGAATAGGAAATTACTACCACATTTCTTCCCATCTTTTTTTAGCAAAAGTGCCCCAACTTTTAAGTTTGGTAGAGTGAGTTCTACTCATTGGCTTCACCAGATTTGTTACATCAAAAGGCAGGTCCAGAACAAAGCAGTTCCAGGTTGTAAGGAGTATATATGGCTTCCTTATAAAGTGCTAGTGTTTGGTTGGCATTTATGGATATAAATCAGATAATTTATTCTCTCTTTTAAATTGTTAAATAAAAAGCAGGATGTTTTGTGCATATTTCCCCCTGTGCAGTACAGAACTCAAGCAGTATCTACCCCCCCCCCCATCCCAGGCATCTTCAAAGCGATTTAAATTAAATAGAATAGTCAAGAAGATGGTGTCCGATTATTACATTAAAATGGGAAGCTAGGTATTTTCTGTTAGTAATTAACTTTCCAGACCTACCTTCCTTTTCTCTGTTGAGCTCTGATTTTTTACTTTGAAGGGCATGTTGTAGAGTTTTGTCTTCTTTCTTTGGCAGAGCTCTGTTCTTATTTTAATGTTGCAGCCAGTATACTATTGAAGTTAAACTTTGGTACTACTTGTGTTTTAAGAAAATAAATCTGATAAATGAAGGTGAGTAGAATTTTTTTTTAATTTAAGAAGTTTCAACCAAAACTTGTTTGGCAGCATAGTTCTCACGCATGACTAGGCCATTTCCAATTGTTTCTGTTTTTCAGGAATTTTAAGATTTTTTAGCTTGTTTTTCATCAAAACATTCCCTTGGATTGTGAAAAACAAAAGAGCCTTAGTGTTGGCCAGTGCAAAAACTAGATGTAAAAGTATTAATGGAAATGAAGGGGAGGAGAGGGCTTCTTCCACGCAGTCTGTACATATACATCAGAAACAGATAACCAAAGGGAGAAAGAAAATTTAAGTCGGGTGTCAGCAACCAAGGCACTGTTTCAATCAGATGTATATGATGTTGGAGTTACGTTCCCCTCTTCCCTAAAAAGAGCATCCTTAGGTTTTCTCCTGTTCTGCCAAGTACGCCCTCCTAGGCATTCAATGTGTTCTGCAGGCCACACACACAGGAGCAAGGCTGTCTGTCACAGAACCCAGATGCCCAGCTGTGGAAGATATTCTTTCAGCAGCATCCGTCTGCTTCTTGGCAAGACTTTTAGGCCGTCTAAAGAAAACAGTCCTGGAACAGTCTCTGGGCCTGCCTTGTGGTTAATACTGTGCCGGCTTGTATCTGGTTCCTGCTCTGACCTTGTGGCCTGGACACTGCTTTCCTTATAATTTTTGTCTCTGTCTCTCTGTTTTAAAGAATGTGATTTCGGGTCAATTTGGTGAAACTCCTGTGGACATCTAGAGAAACTCTACTTTTTTGTTATTTCTGTACTGATTCAAAGAGAGGTGGGTGGGTATTGGAAGGCCAATATGGGAGGAAAAGAAGATCTTTCTGCAATGTGCCAGGTACGTTAGCAAAATGAAAAACAGTTTTCACCGGTTCATTTTCACACTTAATGATCTTCAGTAGTCTGAAAGGGAAAACTGGTTCATTTTATAGGTAACTGCTGTAAGAAAATTCAGATTAAGGGGCAGCCTGGCATGGGTTAGCATATTCTGTTCCTCAGGGAATATTCTTCAGCTTAAAGGGTGGTCTTCTTTGAAAGAACTATTTAATAGTTGTATTCCTTGGTTTAAATCTTTATTTTTACAGTATTTGTGTTGTTCGGCCTTTGTGCTGAAGGGATTTTATTTTCCCATTCTCTTGATTATTTTAAGGTTAGCAGTTGAATGTTGCTAGAATTTACACAAGGGGGTGGTTCTCCATCCCCTCACCCCCAGCTCTGTCCTCCTCCAGTCCTCCCCAAGTCTTCCCACCTGCCAATTGTGTCTGAAGTAATTTCCCAGCAGCGCTGTTGACTTTCGGAGATGTAGTATTTCCGGTTCTTGGTGTGTGTGGCTCTGTGTGTGTGTGTTTGCCTAATATTTAACTGATAATTAGTTGTTACTTAACTTGGAAGACCTGTTCATCTCTCTCCTTTTCTTGGATCTACTCTGAGAATTAACATGCAGTAGTCAAAGGTGGAGGGGGGTGGTGCCTGATGCATGACGACAGGTGCTAATCTTCAAGGAAATTTACCTTGCATTCCACCCATTAAGGGTATGGTACATAAAAATGGCTTAATGTCTCTTTGAAGGTGTCAGCAGGCATGTGTGGACCACACAGAATGGGTTTCACTGAAAGTAATAGAGTGAAATTGTCTGCATAATTATTTTCGTTGGATTGAGAATCAGCAGCCCTCTTTGGGTTCAGGAAATAAACCTCTGTTAAAACCATATGGCACTATTCTCAGAAGAGATGTTATTACAGGGCCACTTCCCTCTGAAATTTTGAGTCAGGAGTTCTTGAAAGGAGTCACATATGTGTGAGAATGAACGTCAAGTTTTCTTCCTCAGGCATAGTTGTGAAAGTCAGATGTTTTCCTTGCTTTTTCACAAAGGCCACCGTGGTCACCAGGTATAAGGCTCTTGGAAGAAGCAGGTTGAGCTGCAGCAGCACAGCCACTTCAGGTATAAATGTTTGAATTATTATCTGGGCCAAATGATTTTGTTCTTAAAAGAAAAGAAAAATTCCCCTAATCTGGTGAAACATGATTTGTCACACTGAAAACACATCTTGAAGTCAGGATAATTGTGGTCTATCTGTCCAAACCCTTAATGCAGAATTAGTTGACTTTGCTGTTTTGTTTTTCCTTTGCTCAGTATCAGTGGCTATAACATTTTCTCTGTATTAGTTGTTTGCACGGTGCTAGTGTGGCCCCGAGATAGCTATATTAGAGTAAAAGGTAAAGTGAGTAAGAGTATACAATTTGTATAATGGCTAGGGAATATGTGGGGATAAAGTAAGGTACATATATTAAAATAAAGCCCACAATATTTTTATGTTATGTGCATGCATTTAAGTATATAATACAATGTGTACATTGTGATGAATCATTGTGGATTTCATCTTTTTGTGGGGAGGTGGGCAGTCTTTCTGTTTAGTCTTTGCAGTAGAAGAAATATAAGCAAACCGCTGATATTTGTTCACGTCTGTTACTAAGCCTGGAATCTTATCAGAATCTGTGGAGCTTAGTCTGGCTGTTGGTAATGCTGAGAATTAGAAATGTCTCTTTGAGCGTCATACTCTCAGTGAGGACTTAATGGACATTAAGTCCAGTTTTTCATTTCATATTCTAGAGGAAAAAAGCAAGATAACCCATGACTGAATGGTTGAGAAAGCTTCTTCTATTGCCTTAGGTGTTTTTGTAGTCAGAACTGTTTTTTATTAGCTAGTATGGCTGCTAGCATATAGATCCTTCAGTTACTGACCCACACTCTGGATTCAATTGTTTATTCAACAAACACTTATTAGGTACCTACCAAATGAGCTTTAAATAGGGCTATGGGAATTCAGAGATGGTCATCTCTGGCCCATCACATGGTCCAGAAGGAAGCTTAGTCTAAATTTAGGAGATAAGGCAAGGATATAATGACAGTGCTTGTGTGGCACAAAGTGATAAAAATCAAGAAAGGACAAAAGAAAGTGACAGCTGAAGTGCCATGGGAGATGGAAGGAAGGTCTTATTGAAGTTAAGGCATTTGAGCTGAATTTAGAAGATTAGTAATTGGGATTATTGGCAAAAATTCTCAGATATTTAACTCTAGGTAGATAGATGGTGACCTTCAGAAGACTAACACTGTGTCTTTTACTTTTGTGATGAAGGAAAAAAATTACCATCTTTTCCCTGGCTCCCTTTGCAGGTCCGCTAGTAGAAGTTATAGCATGGAGATAAAATAGCGTATGCCTTATTGCTTTGGCTCAGGTGGTTCCTTCTACCTTTACCATTATTTGCTCTTTCTATTAATCTAGGGCTTACTCAACATTCAGGGCTAAATTCAAATGCTACCTTCTCTGGTACTTCATTCTGTCATTTTTTTTTGGTTCTGTAATGACTGATTTACCCTATTGAGCTGCACCATTACCAATGTGATAACGTTTTGCATATTATAGATCTTCAACTGAATGTAATTCTGGTGATCAAAGTAGATCAAAGTAATTGAATGAATCCTTTAAATACATATTGAAGTTTGTTTTTGAATCAGTGTTAAGGAGTACATCTTTATACTGTGAACTGGTACAGAAAATTATAGACTAGCCTAGGGCTAATTTTGAATTAATAGAAATAAGCTCATTATAAAATCAGTAGAGATGATAATCATTATTTTTTCAAGGGATATTCTAAATTGCTCTAGATTTTAGTAACCTCTGGTGTTTGGTTTTCATATATGGAAAAGGAAGAGGTCCAGAAATCTTCAGGCCAACTTGGTGGCTCAGACTGTCTTTTCCAAGTTCCTTTGTATGTGTTTATTAGTCAAGTTTGCAGCTCTATAAATGATATCACTCAAACTATTTGCATTGGAGCCCTGCCATGCCTCCATCAATAACAGATGGATTTCTTTTTCCATCCCCATGTATATTCTTCAAGGTTTGTTACTTTCTGATAGACAACAGGAGTGAGAATGCAGAAAGGGAGAGGGTGGAAAGGAGAATTTATTGTATTTTCTTTTATTTCCACATTTTTCTTAAGCTTATTGGAGTGGCAAATGGTAGGATAAGAAGTCATCAGATATACTGCTCTATGACATGCAGGGAGCCTTCAGGGAGGAATCTTGCTCAGAAGATATGCTAGGGAGGATGATTAATTCTAGAGATTTTTGCTGTCGCTTCATGTTTTCTTTTGATCTCCCTCATCTTTGATGTTGACTCTGATGTTGGCATTCCCAATGTAATATTTAGACCAGAACACATTTTACTTACTCTCTGACCTATGCAAGTGCTAGGTATGGAGCCACAGTGTGACTTGGCCCAGAAGGACTGATTGCCTTGCAGTTGAGAAGGCTTTTAGGCCCATTTGCTTAAAATTTTGTCTCTTGACCAAGACTGGATTCAGAAGACAATATACATGCTTATAACCACCATTAGTGGTATCCTTATACAAAGATGTTCAGGAAGCAGTTAGAAATACGAGTCTGAAGTTTAGGAGTTACTGGAGATGCATTTTTGGTCCCCATAGAAACGTGAAGCCATCGGTTTTGATGAGGTCGTTTGAGGAATAGGTATGGGATGAAAGGAGGGAAGTTATTCTTGTCACTATTTTTGGCCAAATTAACTTTGTGTCCTTGGGCTGGAATAGAATGTTCTATTGCCAAGCTACCCTGGGCCCCTGAAGCATCCAAAGTGTAGATTGAAACCACCTCAGTGGCTATTCTCTGGGTTGTCTCTACCACTGGCTCCTCCTCTGTCTCCTCTTTCCTGGATCTCTCCTCTGACTCCTCTTCCTTGCCTACCCCTCCTAAATGTTTGTATTCCTTTGATTTCCCTTTTAGAAACTTTTCTCCAATCATTCTATACCTGTTCCCCGAGTGTCCTCATTTACACCACTAGCTTTGTGCTCCTGTGACCACTGAAGATGCATCTTCAGCCTCTTCTGAACTGCAGACTTATGTCTTTATTTTGCTTCCTGAGCATCTGTACCTGAATATGTCCCATGGTATTTCAAACTTGTGTCCAACACAACATTATGGATTCCTCCACCGGAATGGGGAAACACCTACACTTTACCACAGTTCCTTGTCCTAATGCGAACCTCCCCCATTTTCCCCAGTTTTAAGTGCTTGACAGTTCACCCAACTGATCAAAACCAGAAGTCAGAGACTCACCTCCTCTGCTTTGCTTCTTACATCTCCTTGTTCCACTGTACTGTTATCCTTCTATTCTGTGTTTACTCTACATCTCTAGTCTATGCCTCAAATGCATTCCCTCATATCTGTTCGCACTGCTTTAGCTTAGTTTACTCTCTCATTGTCTCTTGATCTATAATATAAAAATAACTTCCTAACTGGTTTTATGCCTCTAACTGTACTTCCTGCTAAATCTATCTTCCCTTGTAAGTAAAGCAGTCTTCCTAAACTCTAAACCAACTCATGACACACCCTTGCTTAAAATACTTCAGTGGCTCCCTGTTATTTGCAGGATGAAGTTCAGACTTTGTGACGTGGTGACAAGGCTTTTCAGCATCCGATCTGCCCAACTGCCTTCCACCCACATCCTTGTGGCTGAACTCCAACCATGCCATATTGCTTCACTCTACACTTTCTTATCTCTGTGCCTTTGCACCTGCTGATCCTTCCGTTTGGAATGTCATTTTCTTCCACATTTGCTTGACTAAATTCTACTCATTCTTTAAGTCTGCTCAAATGCAGTCTTCTCTGGGAGGTCTTCCTGACTGCTGTTGGAAGTTAAGTATTTAATCTTTGGTTCCCCTTTGGTTGTCTGTTCATACTTCAGTTATGCTGTTTATCATATTGCAGTAATTATTTTTTAAATGATACCTCCCAGTATACGGTGAGCCCCCTAGTTTAGGATAGTTCATGGTACATAATAAGTGCTTAGGACATTTTAATGTATAAATGATTATTATGCTTGCATAGTGGTTTTACCTGTGTAGGACATTTTCACCTCTTGTAATACTTCATCCTGATGACATCCCTGTGATGCAGATACTTTGATCCTCGTTTGACAGATGAGGAAGTTGAGTTATAGGAGAAAGTTGAGTCATAGAGATGATAGATTATTTGCCTACAGCCTCACAACCAAGTTGATAGCAAGGCTGGGAGTGGACTCCTAAGTTTTCCTGCTCCTTGTATAGTCAGGCCCGGATTTCGATATGGGATTCTCCTTTTTAGATGCTGCCTTGGACTTTTAACTATTCCATTAAATTCACTAATTGTGTGTGCATGTGTGTATATGTGCATGTGTGTTTGTTTGTGGAACCCATAGTGATGTGCGAGGAATCCACAGCATTATTCAATCTTAGGACTGGAAGTTAGTCTGTTATTTTACAGATGAGAAAGTTCTGAACCTGCGAAATTCATGACTTGTCATTAGTGGCAGGATCTTGTCTCCTTTCAGTCACGTGTTCTCTTTCCTACTACATTTTGGGCAATTATCAGTTCCTTGGGACCGTTTCACTGCTGAATCTCAAGTGTTGTTAGTGGGATGTGTTGAGCCGTTAGCCATTTAATTCTTGGGAAGTGCCTATCCTCTGAGCAGAAAGAATATCATTTCTGAGGACGTTCTCAATGAAAGCCCATGAAAGAGATAGGACCCACAAGAAAGAGTCAAATGATGTTCTTCCATGATTACCCCACTTTTCCAATGGCAATACCTCTTTTCCAGTGAGTTTCATAGATTCTTGAGTATGTACCACTTTGAAATGAAACAAAGACATCTAGTTAGACTGAAGGATGAGAACTTCCTATTGCATAGAAAGGTATGTTCAGTACTCACAAAGGTTTTTGGTGTCACGGTGCAAATAGAGTATAAATATGTGTTGAGCCTTGGGATAACAGCATACCTAATTACCTAGAAAGAGACCTGGTGCTCATATTGTAGCATCACTGTTTCTTGGATGGGACTCTCTCCCTCTCTGTACATATATGTATGCATAAAGAAGAGATAAGATACATTTATAACCGTATGTATATATATATATGTGGAAAAGTAATACATTGTAATGGCCAAAAGAAAAAAAACTCACTAAACTGTTGTTACTGATTAAATAGTGCAGCATGAAGCCAGCAGACAGAAAACGTAACACTACACATACTTCTGAAAGACAAAAACAGTTTTAATTTCGATATGTGAAGGGTTTTTTAAAAATATTAACCCACACCATCCCATTTCTCTTGACTTGAGAATAATGCACTTTTCTAATCTGTTGTGCCTTTAAAAAAAAAAAAGTAAAACGTGCTATCTTCAAACTCCATTTAACACTACTTAAGAGTCCCTTTTATGTAACAATAACTTGATCCTACTCAAAATACTTGGCACCTTTAGTGACAGAGTGGAATGTAAGAACACTTTAGCAGATCTGAATGTGAGTAAACTCCAGTAGTTTTGGATTGAAGAGGTAGAGTTCTCAGTTCCTTATTCAGAGTTCACAGAAGATAAGAATACTGGGATTAACACAAGAGACTCCCCTCATTACACATGACTGAATAAAGCAATTATCTGTCTATCAAGATGAGTAAATTGTGCAACAGCATTAAGGAAGGGTAGATGGATAGGTGGATAAATGCTATTCCATCGGAAAAGGGTGCTGATGTATGAGGTAATCCTTTGAGTTTAACTTGTAAAAACTGTTTTATTTTGGAGTTTATATCATGTTACCCTTGCAGCTTAGAGAAAGATGATTTTTTTTCTATTGTTGACTGCATTTTTCAGTTCTTTACCCATCTGAATTTTATTAGGGGGGTTATTTCAAAGACGTCTCTTGTTTAATCATGTTTAAACAATCTGTTTAAGACCTGTTGTGTAGATATAAACACAATAGTCCTTTAATGTCGTAAAACAGACTTCTGACAGACATAGCACATAACAGACATCCATCCATTATTGCTTAAGCTGCCGTTCCTTCCATGCCTGACCTGAGAGGGTAACCACAGAGCTTAGCCGACAGCATTCGCTGGTTAGAAGACACTGACATGTGCCCATGTGCCGTATTAATGTCTAGCAAGCAGAGAATTTCAGAGCAGCATACAACTGGAGAGGCCTTAGACTAGATTAAAACTAAGTATCTTAAATCTATTTTAATGGCTGTGTTTACATCTCCTTCTTCTTCATTCTTTTAAAAAAGTAATCAGGTTTTGCAAGCGTTAAGAAAACCACCTCCTCTTGCCAGCTGGCCTAGGTCCAGTTTAAGCAAGAAATCCAGCCCCCCCTCCCACTTTTTCCTGTCTCTTTCTTTTTTCTTCTTCTGTGATCTTCACTGCCATTCAGCACAGCAAGACCAGGCTGCAGGAGCTGGCTGACTTTTTCCTTGGATATTACATTTTAACATTTTCTTCCTGTTATAGAAATGAGAAAATTGAGAATGATGTTCTGTTGCTGTAGCAGCGAATTTCAAGAGAAGAACCCTTTGCCCTTTTTAATTACTTCTGTGTAGTGTTTCTCTTTGTTTAAAACACATACTCTCTGTCTCTCTGTTTCTGTCTCTGTCTCTCTCTCTCTCTCTCTGTCTCACATAAAATATGCACAAACCATAATAATGAAATAGAAACAGAAAGGATTGCATGCTAAGGAAATTGAGCCAGGATCCAGGAATTGCGTGACAGTCTGTTTGTAGACTAGTTGTCACTGTACTCTTTGAAGAATAATGCCATCCATGTTTAGCTGGATTGGCAAATAAACACTGATGCTTTTTGTTCAACTATGGAAACTGTGATTTCCATTGCTTAAAATGTTACCATTTAAAAAATCTTTACCTCTCTCAGTGGGGTCTCTAAAAGCGCTTAGAAGCACAAGGAACTATGGTGTATGTGAATATATTATAGTACAAGAAGGCATAGGAAATGTTCTCAGATCTAAAGCACTCGAATTTTACTACATTTTGGAAATAAAGTGTAGACATAGAGAAAGATTTTTTTTGTTCTTTTCTCATAAAGTGAAGGGAGAGATGAAGATTCAGATGGCCCAGGATGGTTGTGGATGTTGAGTTGAAATTAGTAGGAGAACAAGATGTGTTGTGAGAAAATGGAGTCAGAAAGTCTGGGTATAATGTAATAAAATCTCTGAGGTAAGCTTCTGTACTTTTTCTTAATATATTCTTCTGGTCTCTTTTCTTGAAGTTTTCTTTTCTTTCAATAACAGCCTGGTATGAAGAAGAGCAGGTCAGGGAACTGCCTCCCAGTGTCACTGCCTAGTTCCATGACTTCAAGCAAGTCTTGGTATTTTTCTGGGCATTAATTACTTTTCTAAAGTGAAGAACCTGATCTGACGCAGTCCATATTCTCTCCCATCTCTGAAAAAAAAAATCTCAATTTATGTAATTTTGCTTTGAATGAGAGTAAGGAGGGATAGAAGCATCTCTTGGAAACAACAGGCAGACAAAGTCGAGAGTAACAGGTTTGAAATGAGAAAATATCAGAGAAGTTGGGGATACAGAGGCAGAGTGGGTTAGAGATGAATTAGGACATGGGAGTGGGGCTGCATTGAAGCTAACTAGGTTCCTGGTTAGTTCTTTTTTTCCTGCCTGCAAAAAAGTATTACATTTCCTCTTATGTATTTCCATGATGCTTTAATTTGTTCTTTCTTTAAATTTTTAAAATCCTTTTTCTCTTCTTATGTCCTATGGATTTCTTTTTCTTTAGATGTATCGAGTTTTTTGATTCTGTTATTTCAAGAAAAAGTATATACTCTAAGCACTTGTTTATTAGAAAGTATTCCCTGATGTGTGACTGATATTGGCATCACCTGATAGCTGTCTTTTCTTCCAGATACTGTATTCTTTGATTGTTATGATTTGCTACAACCTAAAATCTAAGTTATAAAAGAACTTGCATTTATATACCTGCAAATTAATAATGCACAATTATTTTACTTGTTTACCTATTTATTGAAATAATAAATAAGTATACAAGAAACATTGAATTCTTTAACTTTTAGAAGCCTACATTTTGAAAGGGCAGGTTTTCAGTTCTCTCTCACACACATTTAATTGCATTTTAAAAATGACTACATAGTCGGGCTGGGTGGCTCAGCCTGTAATCCCGCGCCCTGGGAGGCTGAGGTGAGTGGATTGCCTGAGCCCGCGGGTTCGAGACCCGCCTGGGCAACTTGGCGAGACCTCATCTCTACAATAAATCAAAAATCAGCTGGATGTGGTAGCGCGCGCCTGTAGTTCCGGCTACTCGGAAGGCGGAGGTGGAAGGATCGTCGGAGCCCAGCGGGTCGAGGCTGCGGTGGCCGGGAGCGGCCACTGCTCTCCAGTCTCGGCAACAGAGTAAGACTCCAACTTAAAAATAAAATTAAAAAAGAAAAAAAGAAAAGAGGGAACTCGGTGGACAGGGGGCAAGGGACTGATGGGTGGTTGGAGATGATCATGAAGAGGCATCCAGACTGCCTTCAGGCTGCAGAGCCGGTTGATGGGAGAGGGCACCGGGGGAGCCAGCTTCCTGGTACATGTTCTGGGTCCAGGCAGGGCCTCAGGTCCCTCAGAGAGCAAAGACCTAAGCTATTATAAAGGCATGCAAGTCAGGGTCACTATGTTTCCTAAGGGTTTGTGGTTTTAGCTCTTACATTTAGGTCTTTGCTCCATTTTAATTTTTAGGAGTGGTGTGAGGCAGTGGATGGTATAACCTTGACATCTGCTCACTTCTCTCGGGTCAGAGATGAGCCCCCGTGGATGAAGTTCTGAGCTGTGGGAAGGCCCCAGAAGCATTTGGTGAGGTCTGATTATATCAGAAACCAGGCAGAACTCTGGCCACACACCCTCCCGTGTTCTATGTTAAGGGTCTAGGTCTGTCTTACGAGCAGCGGGAGAGAAGGGATCAGTCCTGTGTGCTGGAGAAGACTCTGGCTGCAGTGTAAGGAATGGAGCAAGCCTGGAGACCTGTGAGGGGTTATCACATCAACTCATGGCTCGTGAGGGGAGTGGCAGTGAACATCAAGTGGGTATTCAAGGAGGTGGATGGACAGGGGACAAGATGACACAAAGAATACAACCTTTGGTCAGAAGCAAGGTTGAGGGAAGTCACTGGCTTTACTGAGCAGCTCAAACTAGTTCTGAAGGCAACTGCTCCAGGGGCATCCGCAGCAGCTTCTGGGAAATGCACAGCCTCCCACAAAAGCTTTCACAGTACATCCGTGGATGTGCACATTAGCCTTTGTTAAAGTTGGGTTCACTAAGTGCATTCCCTTTACACATACTAACTTGCAAGTCATCAAACAACATAGGCTTTTCAGTATTCCGGACCAAGTCTCTGCTCAAGCCCAAATGCGTAAGGCTGACTTGTTTACTGACACTTCTGTTCTATAAAAATGGGTGGTCTCAAGATACCAGAAAGGTTATTCATAGCCAGAAATGACAAAGAGTTCTTATTCTCCTGAATAGGAAATGTTATATTTACAGTCAAAACAATGAACAATTTTTGAAGGTAAAAAAAAATTAGTTGAGAATCTTGATGGAATTCATTTATTTCAGCAGAATAAAACAAGCAGCAGCATGAAAATATAAAGTGCTACAAAAGAGCCCTGCATTACATACATTTTGAAAGGATTTATCGGCTTAAACAGTTACAGGTGAAGTAGATTTAGCACGCTTTCAACCATGCTATTTTAACTACCTTGATTCACAGTCATGTGCTGTGTTGGTCAAAGAAAAGGCCATGAGCTACCTACATCTGAGGACTGGGGCAAGGTGTCCTAAGCCTTCATCGACCAGAAGATACATCCGGTTTTGGCCTTAGGCTAGAATTAAGAAGTTAAAGTTGGGCCTTACAAACAATAGTCTTCTGAAGAGACCTTTCATTGGGGTTCATGTAGGAATGGCCCCAAGACCAATTTTGCTCTTGAACCCCACAACGGGGTCAGGTTGGCAACTTAGGGATTTTCAGAGAGCGTATGTGAAGTGGAAGAAAGACAGAAAACGAGCCGCTTTCTGATGGCGTATCGGGCGCCAAAATAATCCTCACACACAAGAAGGCAGTCGGTTGGTGGACAGGAGAGGCGAGAGCAGGAACAGGAAGGATCCGCACAGCGCAAAGTCTGCTTGCCTAACTTGAATGCACAGGCTGCCCTGCCCCATGGAAACATGCAACCAGACCACACAGACCCAGAGGCCCGCTCAAGTGGCTGCGAGGAAGGGAGGGAAGGCGGTTCCCGGCACGGGAGTCACTTCAGCACAGGCTGAGGTGGCAGGACTTTGTTTTTCTCCGGGGATAACACTATCTGGTCTTCCCCGTGGGTCAGCACCTGCTTGCGAGGAGGCCACTGACCACTGAACCAACGTTTCCAATATCTTCTGTTCCAGATCAAGACTCAGGATGTATTTTCTCATGGCAACAAAGTTATATGATGGTAACCTATAATTTTCTGACACAAGATCTTCATAAAGTCCTTGGGCTTTTTTAGACTTTCCCAACTTCAGCTACAGACAGAACAGAAGCAATCTGCAAACACCTTTTGAATGCTTATTTATTAACATTTAAGACAATCTTGTAATCTGTAATAGTATACAATGTTCTTACTTTAACGTGGACATGAAGGAAAACTGGCAAATGAAACAGAAATTGTATCTGACGGTGAACAGAACCAAAGTCCCATAAACAGGATTAAAAATTAAATTTGTCTTTAAAATGATTTTACAAATTACTTCTATCTTGCCCATAATCTCTGTTAGTGAAAACCACATAGGACTTTACCCTTCCCCCAAACTATTCAAGTATATGGGCTAACTTCTGCAGACTGGTCTAGAACCTTATTTAACATTGTTTAACTTGTAAAAATATTAACATACAAATGACGTTTGAGAGCATAACATATTGGAAAGCTGAGGACTTGCCTGTATTTAAAAATGAAGTCTCATCTACAACACCCTCAAGACTGCCCTCAATGCTAACTTGACAGGCTGAAGGCAATGTGTTTCTCTGATTATATGGTCTCACCAGGCATTATGATGATAAAAGTCTCTACTAGAGTTTGTGAGCTACCTAGCACTAAGCTCTATATTGGTTTTTCCACTGAAACTTCTTTCTTGGGCTTTGATTAGGTGGACAGTTCTAAGGAAAGGTTTTTCTAACTTCTGTCACGGCTACTTGGGCCCTGAGCTTTTCTATTAAAATGGAACATGAAATACTTCAACATTGTGCATACTCCTGGAATAATTAAAACGTATAGTGATTGCAAAGCTAGGTATATTCTACATCTAAAAGACAGACAATTCAAAGCAGAGCAAACATTCAAATCTTAAAATCCTCCCACTTAACTGCTGGAAGAAAATCAAGCGATCTCCTGGCTGGGATCCTCTCTTCCTTAAAACAAAAACCTACAGAGAACTGTTTTCTTTCTTTCTAAGTGTGTGTGCGTATCAGAGAGAGGGGGACGATAACAGCGTATGGACGTGCTTACAAAGTGCTCCCTCTTCAATAACAAAGCTGTGATCTCCTTTCCTCATCAACGTTTGACCGAAGTAAAGTTGTTTTCACGTAGAATGTTTAGGACGCAAATGAAGTCACAGGATGCGCAGTCCCAGCTCATCTCCTGTGACACTTGGAGGAAGCCACTTGAAGAGTTTTGCTTCCAAGCCTTCTACCCCCAGTCAGTCTACGTAAGCAGAAACAGAGTACTCAATAAATGGTATTGAGTGACCAGTGATACTCATCGGGACTTAAAACATCATCTTTTATCCAAAAATTTCGAAGGGCTATACAGAAAAGTATCACGAGTTTACATAAAAAGAAGCTGAGGCATGAGAAACAACAAGTTATTTCCCTGTGAAGCAGATCAAATGGTGAGGTAAGGAACTTTGATTTCCAGTCCCTTAAACTAGGCAGGACACACGGCTGGACACAGGCTGAATGTCTAGCTGTATTTACACTGAATTTATACGGATCAAAAAAGGAATGGAGGATAAATACAAAATGATCTTTCTGTAAACAAGTCTTAGATTATACCCAATGCAGAATGTTTAATGAAGCAGTTGAGTCACAGCTCTGAAGTCACAAAACAACATTATAGCTCAAAGTCAAATATGTATTCATTGGCTAGATATATCCGTCGGAATATAAGAGCAGCCAATGCCAAGGTCAGGATGACAATCAGTACGGCTGACCCGCCATGGTCAGTGTGGTTGTCTCGTGGCCGCTGGCCCTGGATTCCATCTGGTGAAGCCGACGACCTTCTTTGACTCTGCTGTTGGGCCCGGCGCTGTCGAGGGCTCATGGAGGTATTCTTGGCTACAGGCTGGGGAGGTTGTTGAAGGGATGCTGCCGTGGGACTCTGGCCTCCATACTAGGAAAGTTTAGGAAACTGTGTTTGAAATCGGCCAAGAAAACTTGCATATATACTTGCTCTCTAGTCATGAAGACACAAAGCTCTGAGTACTAAACACAAATAGGGGCAAATCTACCAAGAATTTTCTAAGTGCAGAGACTGTTAACTCACCTTTCTGAATAAGCCAGTGACACAGCCAGTTCTGAGTTTCCGATATGGAGGAGGAGTGTCCCAGCCACAAGTCAGACAAGGCAAGTGTTCCCCTACACCCTCCAGATGGCGTTCTACTCTCGCCAGGACGCAACTCTGGAAGCACCTGCCAAGCATCTAGCCCTTTCCTTCTTTCAGGAGGTCCAAGGAGGGACGCAACCTGACTTCCCACTCCAGTCTGGAAGTCAGCCATTACAACTGGCAAAAAGGATACCTCTCAGCAGCGTGCCTTTTATGACTGGTTTTCTTCCGATGTTATCTTACTGTACCCAAATGCTTCCACCAAAAAGCAAGAGAGCACGGGAAATCACTCCAAACCCTACATTACTCATAACAATGCTGCTGCAAAATTCAGGTGTGGTTTTCAAGTCACGCTTTCCCTTCCTCACAATTCCTGCCGAGTGCATCGAACACAAATCCAGAAGGATCTTTGACTTAGTACTGAAAACGTTATGCTGTCAAGAGTTTCCTGGGTATGTGCTGAGAAAACTGTGGTGGTCTTGGAACCCTAGTTGATCCCCACAAGCGCTAGATGACAGTTATCACTTCTACCACTTCAATGTCAATCAGAGTATAACCACAACGTGACGTCAAGTGATTTGAAATCTTAAATATGGTTTACAGATAAGAAAAAAATGATAATGGCATATTCAAGGAAGCTCTACAGAATAGGAATTCCATTTTATTTATTTATTTATTTATTTTATTTTATTTTATTTTATTTTTTTGAGTTGGAGTCTCACTCTGTCGCCCAGACTGGAGTGCAGTGGCCGCTCCCAGCCACCGCAGCCTCGACCTGCTGGGCTCCGGCGATACTTCCGCCTCAGCCTTCCAGGTAGCCGGAACTACAGGCGCGCGCTACCACGCCCGGCTAATTTTTGATTTATCGTAGAGATGAGGTCTCGCTTGCCCAGGCGGGTCTCGAACCCGCGGGCTCAGGCAATCCACTCACCTCAGCCTCCCAAAGGCGCGGGATTACAGGCTGAGCCACCGAGCCCGGCCCATTTTATTTATATAGACACT
>CAUYQG010157719.1:0-13591 GCA_963574415.1 Tarsius wallacei | reverse complement strand
ATGAAACTTGTAATTACAAAAAGTTATAGCCCGCCCAGAGGGGGAACGGGTGGGGACTTAATCTTCTAGTAGAATGGGCCCTATCTACAGGGAAGTCAAGGACCCCCGAAGCTACCTACTGGGAATGCCTAGGAGATAAGGAGGAAGTGCACACTCCATTAGCTCCAAGGGATGTCGTTGGAGAAGATACAGGAGAATTAGAATCCTTGTCACACCCTTCTCTAGGGGCTATGATAATATGGGTGAACATTAATGAGTCTCTATGTCACAGGATCTCCAAGACATCCACAGGTGGTCAATGAGGAAGTCACGGGCAGTCACGAGCAACATCTCCAAGGAAAGGATTTAAGCCAAGACTTGGGGGGCTATGAGGCCACACTCACCTAGAGTGTAGGCCCACTCCCTGTCTGTGGGGGTGAACTTTTCTTAAATAAATCTTTTCTTCTCTCACCTCTGTGTGTCTCAATTCTTTGCAATTTGCTCGGATCTCTGGGTTCCTGGCGCGCACCTCCAGCTTGCCAGCCCCAGCAGTGCTGCGTTCCTTCTCACCTCTCCTCTCCACCCTCACCCGGTCTGTCAGTACCCTAACATTTACTGTCTCCGATACAAGACGTTGAATGCTACTTAACATAATACTTACCCCCTTTGATTTAAGCAATGAGTATCCAATGCAGTTTGTCCCCAGTTTCTAAGAGTGAAGTCTGTGCATGATTAAAAATATTCTGCATTGCTTCAAATTGCTGACATTCAAGAAGTTATTCTTTTTTTTTTAGTTGGAGTCTCACTCTGTCGCCCAGACTGGAGTGCAGTGGCCGCTCCTGGCCACTGCAGCCTCGACCTGCTGGGCTCCGGTGATCCTTCCGCCTCAGCCTTCCAAGTAGCTGGAGCTACAGGCGCGCGCTACCACGCCCGGCTAATTTTTTGATTTTTATTGTAGAGATGAAGTCTCGCCAAGTTGCCCAGGCGGGTCTCAAACCCGCGGGCTCAGGCAATCCTCTAGCCTCAGCCTCCCAAAGCGCGGGATTACAGGCTGAGCCACTGAGCCCAGCTAAGAAGTTATTCTTTCAAGTGTTTAACAAGAAACTGTTTGCTTTAATGCTATTTTTCAACATAGTGAATCCTACATATAAAGTAAAATATGCTAAAGAAAGGATATATATGCAATGAATTCAAATGAATGATTAAATAGTAGAGGCTAATTGAGTGATGAGAATTTTACATTCAACAATTTCAGCCATATGCAATCGTCATTATGTTCTCCAGAACATTATAATGCTAAAATTTCAGGCATTTCTCATCATAAGTGATCATGCTGTATAAAAGTAAGTTGGCTTTCCTGATGTGGGAAGCCCATGATATTTGTTCTTCATTTTAAACTTATAGTGGTCAACCCCTTCAGGTCCTCTCTCACTGTGGGAACTTTTCTGTTCTCTCAATAAATCCTGCTGTCTTAAAAAAAAATGGTCAGGATTTTCCACTTTAATAGAGCGAGCTTGTTCTTTGGGAAGAAGAGGGGAACTGTTGTAAAAGTCCAGATTCTTGTGAAAATGACAATGTTTTTTGGCAATGAGGAAGGCAGATGATAGAGGTGTTCAGCTAAGTTTTTAGTAGATCACTTGAGTAACGCAGACAGCACTTAGCTGTGCTTGAGGTGGCACAACATGAACAGCCGCAAGCTCTGGGTCCATTCCCTGCATTGTCACACAGACTCACTTAAAACTTTCTATTTCAGTTCTTATGAAGCTTATGAATGCAGAAGCAAGTTGATATTCTTCAACGTGCTTTCATAACGCGAATACAAAAGAATTCTTCACGAAAAGTTCATACAATTTCCAGCAAGGGAACTGGCTCTATTTCCTGACTATATCACCACCCACCAATTCGCACAGGACACTAGCCCACCAGCGAGCAGCCTGGTAAAGTCACATGGCCAACTTTTATTTTCACCAATAATTTCTGAATGGCAAACTGTTGTTTTACACAGAAGGCTTTTGTGGAGAGTCTGTCTTACGGATATTCAGAACAGGATGTTTTCATCCAGTTACTGCAAGCACGGCCAGTTCTCAGCATTATTTGTTTCAGGTAAATATGAGCTCAAGAGAAAAAATAAAGACATGAAAATTCATTATGGACAAAGGGCAGTTAAAAGGATTTTCTCTTTCAGTGTTTATCCAGTTGGATTTATAGTTGATCCAATAATTGCTTTCATAGCAGGGCATGATTCAGAGTGTCTCCTCTCTTTTTCCTTCTTCCTCTATCTGTCTATCTGTCTGTCTCTTTTTGTGATAGTTTTATGGATCTCAAGTTCTAATAACAAGGTTTGACTGAATAAGCAGAGCATATGCTAGAGCTTTTTGTGGTCAAGGGATACCAATGTGTCAACATTGCTGTGAATATGTGGGTGGTAAATCCCAATTTTAAATAACATTTAAGATCAGTTTGATGGTGTTGTTATTTTTCAGTAATAATTTTTTAAGGACGACTACACCAACTTGTTGAGGGAAGTTACTGGAACCTATTAATGTTTTTGGCAATTACTTCCAGGAAGAATTGATGACTTTGTAAGGTGGCGTGTGCCACTGGGCCATTCAAATCTCTGCGGATCATTTTCAGAGTAACTGTGGGGAAGTGTTGACTGTCCTCAAAACCAGTATTTCAAACTGTCTTCCCAAGATCATGATTTCTATAGAGTGTTGGTGGGGATCTGTAATGGACTAAATTGTGTTCCCCCAATCTAAATTCATAGATTGAAGTCTTAACCCTATTTGGAGGTAGGGTCTTTAAAGAGGTGATTAAGGTAAAATAAGGTCCCTAAGGTGGTCCCTGATCCAATAGGACTAGTGTCCTTATAAGAAGAAGAGATTAGGACAGAGATATGCATAAAGGGACAACAATGTGAGGACACAGGAAGAAGACAGCTCATATAAGCCAAGGAGAGGGCTTCCTGAGGAACCAACCCTGAGACACCTTGATCTCAGATTTCTAGTCTCCAAGAACGAGGGGAAGAAATTTATCTTGTGTAAGTCTGTGTGTGTGTGTGTGTGTGTGTGTGTGTTTGTGTATGTGTGTAGTTAACACAGATGATTTTCATACTTAGCATTTTATACAATCTTGTGTGTTATGAATCTACAGGAAAAAAAATATACATTTTCCAAACTTCTTTAACCATAAGTTCTTTCACTTTAGATAATTTCAAGAAATTACTATTCCAGTAAAGATGCTTTTAGAAACACTGTCCTATATCAGTAACAATATCCATGTACCCCAAACTCTCTCTGTTTGTATATCAAGTTTTGGCAGCCTCCCATTTGGTTTCTCTGGGTGGAATTATCAACCAGGAACAGTGTTTCTGGAAAGAAGCCTGATACTTTGGCAAGACGCATCTTCCAATATAGATGAAAAGTTTGCCTGTAAGTTTAAAATAATAAATGTAAAGCCTTGTACTCTTGTAGTAATTTGAGGTATAACACATTTTAATACATTTCAATTGATCCCAAAAATTTTGTGTAAGAAATTTTTTTACAGAGAAGATGAAGGAATAAGCTAAAAGTTTTAAGCAGCTTATTGTTACACTTTAGAGTATGACTTTGGAGTCAATTCCAGCCTCAAATACTCTATCTAGGTAACTTTGTTAACTCATCTGAGTCTCAGTTGCTTCATCCATTAAGTGATAGAAAATATAAAATACAGTTTTACTTCTTAGGATTCATGAGAGGGTTAAGTGAGCTGATAAAAGAAAGTTATTTAACAGACAGTCTAGTATAGTAAGTATTCCACAAGTGTTTTATGTAGTCTTCATGATGGTTACTGATGAAAGAATAGTGTATCTGGCTCCCAAATGTTGTGTTCTGGTAGATTATCCCCTATCTATGTTCTTGTGTGTTTATTTTTTTTGTAGTGATAGGGTTTCATTATCTTGCCCAGGCTGGACTTGAATTCAAGAGATCATCCTGCCTTAGCTTCCCAAAGTGCTGTGACTACAGGTATGTACCACATTGCCCAACTTCCTTGTTTATTAATCACAATTTTGAGATTGATTACTAAGAATTAAGAGGCCAGAATTTGATCCTAGCTAAGTAAACTGATAAAACTACTATTCTCATCCTAAAATAAAGACATATTCCACCACTAACCAAATAATCAAAACTCTGGTGCCCTTACATATGTACAAATTAATTTAGAACTTCAAAGAATTTATCTCAAGGTAGGGCACGGTGGCTCATGCCTGTAATCCCAGTACCTTGGGAGGCCGAGGCAAGAGGACTGCTTGAGCCCAGGAGTTTGAGATCAGCCTGGGCAACACAGCAAGATCTCTTCTCTACAAAAAATTAGTCAGGCATGGTGGAGTGTGCCTATAGTCCCAACTGCTCGGGAAGCTAAGGCAGGAGGATTGCCTGAGCCCAGGAGCTTGAGGCTGCACTGAGTCATGATTGTGCCAATACACTCTAGTCTGGGCAATAGAGTGAGAACTTGACTCAAAAAATAAAATAAAATAATCTAAAAAATAATGCCCAGAAATTCATCAGAGAGTTCAGTGAAATTTATTAAATATGTCTTAGTGAAAGATAGATAAGCACTAAAGAAAACAAAGCATATACCTGTCACGGTAAGACTGATTTTTCTCTCTTACTTTATGAACCTGAAGTTTTATAATTCAAATACAGTTTGCTTTTTGTTTTGTTTGGTTCTACAGTCAGTTTTAGACATACATTTCTGGGTTTTTGATAAGAGTTTCTTCTAGCTTTCACCTACACAGCATGAGTTCATTGTCATGCTCAGTGTCCACATTTTTGATAAGGAGAATATTACAACATGCCAAAGGATATGTCTCCTTAGAAATCTGTAGGCAACCTCCAGTAGCTCATCACTCTTGTTTTCTCCCTACCACTGACTTATGCAGCTATTCTTCTCTGTGTTTGTTCTATTGTGGTTTATTTTCACATCAATTTTACCCTCTGGCTCCCAGCGACACCTGGGTTTGAGACTCCTGGTTCAAGGTTCCTTCCAGATATTTCAGAACAAAACTAACTTTAGTTATGTCTGAGAGGTAGAAAAAAATATCAAGAGAGTTGAAAATGAGAATTGGAAGAGGATTCTGGTGGTGATGGAAATAAAAGTAGGTAATGAAATTTAAAGGGTGAGAAAATGATGAATGTATCGCAACTTATACAATAAATCGAAAGACAGTGGGAATAATCCTTAGGGAATAAGAGGGAACTGTACAGCAAGTAGAAAATGCTGAGCTTGTGCAATTGACAAACATCAGGAAGAGTGAAGGAAAATCGTTAAACATTTTTAAAATTCCCTTCCAGTATAGGCCTAGATCTGTGTTCGTGTCGGATGGCTGTTAACTCCAGGATTGTTTAAGAGCAGGCTCACATTGAGGCTCAGGTTGATCTATGTTCTGTTGATGCCACAGGTAGTCAAGAGTTGAGGGCAGTTCAAAGAGTCCTAATAACAAAAGGAGAGTCCCAGCCACCATTTTGATGCCACAGTTATGGAGAATGACTATACAGAAATTTCCTCGGGGAACCTGGAGGAAAAGGATTCATTTGCCTCAGTCTAAAGTGAATGTTGATGAAATTGAGATGATTTGGGCATGGGTTAAGATAGAACATTAATCAGCAAGAAAGATGTGGGTGCCTGGTTTCAAAGTTTAAAAAATGACTCACAATCTTTTCTAATGAAAGTGGTTATAGGAGAGGCCAGCTTAAATTGTTGTTGGTCACTGTGGATTTAGGAACCACAGATTTACAAACGACTGACTTATTAACAGTCTTCATAAGTGCAGCCTATTCGAAATGGCTTAGGATGGGTTTTTTAGTCCCTAATGTTGGAGGAATCCCTGTTTATCACCTGGAATTAGTAAAACTCAAGCATATTACATTTATACATTCTCGATACTGCCTTATTCTCTTTCCGGCATTTTTCTATATTAGTTGTCAGCCTTATGGAACTTTACACCTTACGTATGCTTGGCCTTCTGTACTATCTAAATGGGAGCAATTTGTTGGCATGCAATTTTCTGGCAACACAGAGAGTTTCTTCCTGTCGTGCTCATATGCACATCCCTCCTTCTTCAACCCCGTGTCATCGAGCTACCTGATGCTTGGAGTGCCTCAACTTGTCATTCAAGTCTTTCACAAATACTGAGAGTCTTTCAGGCCCTGTTTTCCATATGTGGGATACACTGCTAGCCAGGAAAATGAGCTTCTACCCACAACACATCTATAGTCAAACTACCAGGAATTAAACAAGAGACTAAAATGTAATACACACTAAGATCATGTAACCTGAGTGTCTGGGTGGCCACTTTAGAAACTTCATCTAATTTAGTGTCAAGGAAGGCCACCCCAAAGAAATGATGGATGTGTAGAAGTTGGTCAGGTCTAAGAACAGCAAATATCATGAAAGACCAGAGCAATGAGGTGCAGTGAAGGAGTTTATTATTCTAAGCAGCAATTCTCAGATTTCAGGGAGTACATAAATTTTCCTGTGAGCTTGTTGTAAAGCCAGTGTTCTAGTTCTGCCCTAACTACTCTCTTTCCTTAGAATGGGATTGGGTTCCAGGAACCTGGATTTCACAAGCAGTGATTTAAGATTCTGGGGCTGGCTGTGAATGAGAAATTTGACTGGAGAAAAAATTTCAAAGGGAAGAGTGATGATATCAATGAATATAAATCCATGAGCTGATGTGGAGGCAGTTTAGAGCTTGTCCTACTAATAGCACATCATAGTAGACATATTTTAGTAGTGGGATATGAGGTCACATTTGCTCATTAGTAATGACATTGGTGACAGTGTGTAGAACTGGGAGGAAACAAGTTTGCATACAAATTATTAGGTAGCAACTTTATAGTAATATTGACGTGATATGTTGCCAAATTTGACTACAAGATGTCACTGGTATAGAAAAGTACACTGATTGAAGATACATTTTGAAGGAAAATTAAGACCCCTTTTATCCTTATGAAACTCTACAGATGAGGAATCTATTGTAGTGAAGTAAAGAATGTGGGAGGAAATAAGGCAGTTAGTTCCTGTGATAATATAAATCTTAGGGACCAAAGAGGCCATAGTGTGTTTAGTAAACATTTCCAAGTGATTAAATATATGGACATAGAACTCAGGAACAAGATTGGAGATAGAGATGGAGACACTTTGGAGCCACTGAAATTTGAAATTGGTTCAGGACTGCATGCAGAATATAAAGGTAGCCTGAAACAAAATAAGGAAGAACACAAACAGTTTAGGATACAGCAGAGGTGGAGAAACTAAGTAAGACTTGCCAGACAAGTAGGAAGAAATCCAGAGACAAGAGTGTCCCAAAAGCTAAGGGCAGTACACATTTCAGGATTCAAGGCGAATTGCAGCAGATGTTGCCAAGAAGTCAAGATAATAAATATATGAGCTAAACATTTTCATTTGAATTTTAGCTTCACGATGGCTACTGGGGTTTCCACTTCACAAACATGAAAACTACACTCATAAAGAGAATATTGGGGTTCTTGTTGAGCTCAATTACAGAGGAGTATGAAGAGAGAAGAGAAGACAGGGAAGACCCTTTTATTTTCCCTTCTGGCTAATCAGTCACTACTCCTGTTTATAAACTCCTTTAGGAAGGAAGTAATGATTTTCACAGCCAACAATGGTATCACAGCGATGTCTTTACTTCCATGTCACGTCTCTTTTACTTGGTTTAAGGAAATGGGTCCACAAAGCTTAGGGACATGAGTTGCAATGTGACATACGAAGTTCAAAGTAAAGAACAGAGCAGACGCAGATCCCCCAAATTTTAGTTGAGTGGTTTTGTATTGCTACTATAAGAATGTCAGCTCCTTGATCTTTACATTCTTGTTCATTTCTTGTCTATTGCAGTTGTTAACAATCCTTTCACCTTGGTGCTTGTGTTGGAAGGTGTTTGCTGGCCTACCTATTCATTAGATGGTAAGGTCAAACTAAACACTTTAGTCTCCATCTTACCAAAATTAACCTCTTTTGAGATGTAGCTCAGTGTTGTTAATGGTGCATAACATGTTCCTTTCAATACTCAATTTGACAAACTACTGAGGCTCTTTGAACTTGTAATTTAAAGACATCATGTCTTATTTCAGTTAACAGATAATTTCAGAACATTTAAGTTTTAATTGAATTGGACATGGTAAAAACATGTTAGCATTATCAAACAGAAATGCACTAATAATAATAAATAAAGGAGAAAAGCATAAACTAAGTATTTTTTTCTGGCACAGATGTTTATATTTGTAAATAAAAAAATTAATCTGTCTTTAGATTATCCAAGGGAATTACTACAAACTCTGCAACTTTAGATTAAAACAAAACAAAACAAAGTGTAACAGAGTAATTATAAATAGAAAGTAATCAATCTTTCAAACTGTTGTTAAGGTTTTGGATTCTGAATCTTTAATTAACTGAATGATACTATACAATGATAATATCATTTTCTTTTCTCTTCAAAAAGTGAAGATATAAGAAAAATATAAACCCAAATGCATAATTATTTTCACTTATTTTGTTTTTCTTCTTTACTTTTAGAACCCAGAATTTTCTATTATTGAATGGGTCTCATTATTTTAATTTTGATCTATTCATTCTTTTATTGATGTTAGAAAACTAGAATTTAGAAAATCTAAATTTGCCCTTTTATATCTAGGGTTGGAGGAGACTCATTCACTATGTTTAATCATTATTTCCTTAGGATATGAGGGCAATCTGACTATGTCATCTGTCACTTCATTGATCGCCAAGTTTGTTTCGGCTAATCCGGTTGGCTAGGAGGGCGTTTCTTTTCTCCCTCATGATTCCATGTGCTTCCCTCCAAAAGCTGTGCACTTGGTCAAAGAGGATGACCATCCCTGCTAGAGGAAAATCATTCTTTAGTCAAGGGTATACAAGTAGCTGAGCTCCCCATTAGAATCTCCAAACAAGCTCCCGAGGTCCATTTGTAAGAGAAAATAGGGTAGTCAAGTTCAAGACTCCAGATACATCCAAATGAGGCACTGCATATGGTGGTCTGCCTTTCTAGAAGAAAACAAGAATAAATAAATTAATATTATGTATAAATGCCTATTATTTATTTACTTACAGAAATATAGAAGTGAATAATATTTATTTATTTGTAGAAAAAATGTATAATTTTCCAGGGCTTTTGTTCTAGGAATTATTTACTAATACTAAGTAAATATCAAATAATAATAGCAAATCTAGCAATTGAAGGCAAAACCAATTACTGAAATTTGATCACGGTATAAATTTTTGAGAAAAGTGAGTGACTATATTTGCTAAAATAATTTATTATATCTGCCTGTTAATTTTCTAACCTATACAAGTTTATCAATCACTATGTTTCTCTTATAAAGCATCTTCAAATGACTTTATACACAAATATATAGAGAAAAAATTTTGAACAGCAATTAATTTTAGTATAAAACATCATATGTACTTATTTATGCATTTCTGTTCCCTATAAATACTTATATTCCATCTATTTTCAAAGAGACTTTACTATTTGGAGCTCTTTTTATTTTTATTTATTTATTATTATAAAGATGTGGGGTACAATGCAGGGTTAGGTATACAAACGTTGATTATGCAGGTATTCTTGTTGATGAGGTGTGCCTAACAGTCATGTTAGTTAGTCTATATCATATCAGTGCAAATATATTTTGGCAGAAACTTATTTATTTAGAATTTACTCTGTTCTGTATCACAGTTGAAAATTAAGTTAGGGTCTTTCCAAGTCCACAGTGATGGTGTTATATGTACATTTTTGGAATCAAGTTGTGTTTCCTTAAAATAATGTATGTTGACCCTGTAACTAGAGCCTTTGTTGTTATGTGGCCTGCTTGATAACAAGGACCTTGGTGACTATCCCAGCTGGTTTTGGTGTCTTTGACTCAAGACAAATACCAGATAAGACCACAGTGAATTCACTATTGCCTTGACTAATACAAATCTTGTGTATTTCTATTGGAGTTATTTGAAATTGCAAACTCTTGCACTTCTATGTGATTTTCAAATGCTATCGAGCTTCATGAGACCAGTCTACATATGAATTTTTTTAGAAGAATAATTCTGACAGAAGGTACAGCATCTCTCATACTAAATAATAGTTAAGATGCTAACTGTGAATAGACAATCAAAATGACCTTACATTTACTGAAAAAATAAAGAGCCCATGCTAAAGTAATGGATACAGCTTAGTTAAGTAAAAGTAACTTGGTTCTAAAAAAAGTATCTTTGGCCTCAGAGCTGTGTATTACCTGATGAATAGAGTGAAAGGGAGAGTTCATGGTATAGGTGAGAGTATTAGCACAAAGTGAAAATTGTTTATTTCTGCGACAAGAAGACAATCCCAGTTTACTGGAGAGTGTGCATTGAGAGGTGAAAGGTGATAAAAGGACACACAAATGTGTTAGCAAGATTTCACACAGCCTTGAATGACAAGTCAACAGTTTGATTCTTGCTATGTAGGACTAACAAGAACATAATGCTAGAAAGAGAACAATTAAAGAAGGTTTAATTCATGTATCACAGACAAAGAAGGAGAATGTAAGGTGTTATGTGATATATCGTTTTAAATTTGCCTATTAGTTTTAAGGAAACCATACTGCCTAGTACTAATTCAGAAATAAATACATTGAAGAAAGCAGAGGTGGATTTCATTATACAGATATAGACACAAAATGTAATAATATACATAAAAAGTGGAAGAGTAATTTTGAAAGAGAAAGTGGTATCATTTATTCATAGAATTACTATGCTTAATGCATAAGTATATTCAGTCACAGTTGTATAGGCCAGAAAAACATTAGACAAAAAGCAACAACAACAACAACAAAAACCAAACGGAAAATTTGCATCTCAGAAACCATAGAAATGCAAGAGGTAGACCAAGAGAGTTTGGTCAAATGAAAGAAAAAATATAACAAAAATGAACCTTCGATGTTACTCTGGGGGTATTTGTCTTAGAGTCCTCCTCTTGGAAATGTTATAATTGATAATGAACAACAACGACAACATAAATGAGATGGGTAAACAGTGACAAGCTGGGCCCCATGTGATCCAGCTAACTCTGTCTTTTGGGGAAGGAACAGATAAAATTTGTATGGAAAAAAGCCTTTCACAAATTTGCACATTCAGCCATGTTTTGATTACTATAAACTTACTGCTGCATTTTCTACTGATTTTGTCATAGTCAAATGTCACTCAAAAATGTGCTGAATCCACCTTCCATCACTTGCTTTACTGGTTAAATTCACTGGTGTAACGGTGACCTAAAACCTGGGGAACTATAAGCCCATTCTCCCCACATAGTGGCTTTACAATTGGCTGGCATGGATGGAAACTGGAAAGCTTCTGCTTTACTCACTCTTTTTGCCCTTAGAAATTGTTAAAATATCTGAATGGATAATTAAAAATGTTACAGTGATGGTTAGTTGTATGTGTCAACCTGACTGGATTAAAAAATGTCCAGAGACCTGGTAAAAAATGATTTTTTAGTATGTCTGTGAGGATGTTTCTGGAAGAAATTAGCATTTGAATCAGTAGGCTAAGTAAATAAGATCCCTCACCAATGTCAATAGACATCATCAAATCCATTGATGGCCTGAATAGAACACAAAGGCAAAGAGAGGAAGGAAAAATTCTCTTTCTTCTTGAGTTAGGCCATCCACCTTTTTCCACCCTGAAATGTCAAGCCCCTGGTTCTCAAGTTTCGGACTCCGGGGCTTACAACATCAGCTCTTGTATTTCTCTGGACTTCAAACTCAGAATAAATTACACCATCACTTTCCTGGTTGTTCAGCTTTCAGATAGCATATGATGGGACTTCTCAGTCTCCATAATCATGTGACCCAATTACCATAATAAATCTCCTCTTATATATCTATATCTATTCTTATTTCTATATATAAGTATCTATTTGTATCTATATTTATATTTATAGATAATCAAATAGAAATATCTATGAAGACAATCAAATATTCTATTGATTCTATTTCTCTGGGGAACCTTGACAAATATAGTTACTGAAAAGAGTCAGAAAATGAGAAACAGGAAAATCAGTAAAAGGAACTCTCCATGGTCCTAGGATGAGTGCAAGGGGCCTGGATGAAAATGAAAACAGAAAGAATCACAGGATATGGTGCCAAACATGACCTGACATTTACTCTTGTGCTGGTCTCATAACCTTCAGAAAGGTTAAGTAACTTGCAGAGATCACATGGTGAAGAAATAATAAAGAACTCAGTAGATGCGACACTGGCTCAGCAAACCTATGGCTTACCTGGCCACGGAAATAGGCAGGTTCCATATACACAAGGCTCCATACAATTCCCAGCCTCCCCAATTTCCAGAGGTCTTTGTGAGACAGTTCTTACCAACAGGATTGGGTGAGACCGCTGTGTGCTACATATGATATGCAAACTTTCAAGTTATTTTCTGCTTCTTTCTGGCTGAAATGGAAACAGGCCCCAAATTGTCCTTAGATGTCTCATGTTGGAGATGATAGACCCACAGTATGGAAGGAACCTGGTTGCTAAGATCAGCCCTTAACAAGAGCTTCCTCTTTGAAAATATCCACGAAAGAACATTTTCTGAACAAAGAAAGGGTGGACAAAAAGTTCTGTTGTTTCTTTAGTTACTTGTACTTTTCACTGAGCTACCACTAGTTGAGGTTTACCTATGAAAGCTAATGGTATTAATTTCACTGATTCAAAAAGTAGGTTAAATGCCTCAAAATATGGCCTACCATCTGCTAGAAACAGGGGAAGAATGAAGATGTCCTCAGGCTCTAAAAAGCTACTTGATTGTGTAGATGGGAGAGAAAGGTGGAGTCATGCTTTGAAACTAGGAATTTAGGAGGAGAAATGAGGCCCCTTACAGATAATAATGTCAAGGTCACTCCATACTATGGTGACTTGAAGAAAATTTGTGTGTAGATGGTACTTGTTGACCATTTAAATGACCACTTCTTCAGTTACCTTTTCTTTTTTTTTTTTTTTTTTTGAGTTGGAGTCTCACTGTGTCACCCAGACGTGCAGTGGCACGCTCCCGGCCACCGCAGCCTCGACCTGCTGGACTCCACCAATCCTTCCGCCTCAGCCTTCCAAGTAGCTGGAACTACAGGTATGCACTACCACGCCCCGCTAATTTTTGATTTATTGTAGAGATGAGGTCTCGCCAAGTTGCCCAGGCAGGTCTCGAATCCGCGGGCTCAGGCCATCCACTCACCTCAGCCTCCCAAAGCGCAGGATTATAGGCTGAGCCACCGAGCACGGCTCAGTTACCTTTTCAATGATCAGGCAAGCAGCATATTGGTTAGGATGCATATGATTTTAAAGTACAGAAAGAGAGAACAAAAGAGAAAAAGAGCATGCTAAATATAAGAGATATTTAGATAATAAATCTTTTTTTTTTTTTTTTTTGCGTTGGAGTCTCACTCTGTCGTCCAGACTGGAGTGCAGTGGCCGCTCCCGGCCACTGCAGCCTCGACCTGCTGGGCTCCGGTGATCCTTCCGCCTCAGCCTTCCAAGTTGCTGGAACTACAGGCGCGCGCTACCACGCCAGG
>CAUYQG010157712.1:0-58674 GCA_963574415.1 Tarsius wallacei | reverse complement strand
TATTTACTTATTTTGAGTTGAAGTCTCACGAAGGCCACCGCAGCCTTGATCTACTGGATTCAGGTGATCCTTCCACCTCAGCTTTCCAAGCGCTGGAACTACAGGCGCGCGCTACCACGCCTGGCTAATTTTTTGATTTATTGTAGAGATGAGATCTCACCAAGTTGCCCAGGCTGGTCTTGAACTTTTGGGCTCAGGAAACCCTCCTGCCTCTGCCTCCCAAAATGCTGGGACTGCAGGTGTGAGTCACCACACCCAGCCACAGTTTTATTTTTTTAGATTCAAGAAGTATACTGAGGTGTGTTATATAGGTAAATTGTGTGATGGGAAGGTTTGGGCTTCTATTAAGCCTGTCAATGAGGTGGTGGGCATGGTACCCAATGAGTGGTTTTTCAACACTTACTATCCTTCCGCCCTACTCCCCTCCACTTTAGGAGTCCCCAATATCTGTCCCGTATCTGTTCCCATCCTTATGCATACTTGTATTCAGTGTTTAGCCTCTACTTATAACTGGAAACATGTGGTATTCAGTTGTTTCTGTGATAATTTGCTTAGAATGATGGTCTTCAGCTACATCCATGTTGCTGCAAAGGACAATATTTTGTTCTTTTTATGGCTGCATAGCATTCCATGGTGTATATGTACTGCATTTTCTTTATCCAGTCCACTGTTGATGGGCACCTAGGTTGTTCCATGTTTTTGCTATTGTAGATAGTGCTATGATAAACATACAAGTGCAGTTGTCTTTTTGGTAGAGTGACTTGTGGTCTTTGGGGTATATACCCAGCAGTGAGATTGTTGTCAAATGGTAAATCTATTTTCAGTTCTTTTGAGAAATCTTCATTCTACTTTCCACAGGGGTTGAACTACCTTACATTCCCACTAACAGTGTAGTAGCATTTTCTTTTCTCCACAATTTTGTCAACATCTGTTGTTTCTTGACTTTTTAATAGTGGCCATTCTGACTGGTGTGAGATGGTATCTCACTGTGGTTTTTGATTTATATTTCTCTGATGATTAGTGATGCTCAGAATTTCTTCATATGTCTACTTGAATGTCTTCCTTTGAGAGGTGTCTGTTTTTGTCCTTTGCCCACATTTTAAGGTGGTTATTTTTTACCCTGTCAATTCATTTGAGTTTTTTTTTTAATAGATTTTGGATATTAGTTCTTTGCCAGATGAATGGTTTGCAAATGCTTTTCTTCTGTAAGTTGTCTATTTATTCCATTGATGGTCTCCTTTGTAATGCATAAGCTCTTTAGTTTACTTACGTACCTCTTGTCAATTTTGATTTTTTTCTGCATTTGCTTTTGAGGTCTTGCTCATGAATTCATTGCCTAGGCTGAATTCCAAAGAGTGTTTTCTAGTATTTCTTCTAGGATTTTTATAGTTTAAGGCCTTACATTTAAGTCAATAATCCATCTTGAGTTAATTTTTGCAAATGGTGAGAGGAAGAGATTCAGCTTTATTCTTCTGCATATGGTTAGGCAGCTTTACCAGCACCAGTTGTTAAATAGGGTGTCCTTTCCTTAGTGTTTGTTTTTGTTGACTTTGTCAAAGATGAGATGATGGCAAGACAGTGATTTTATTTCTGGGTTTTCAGTTCTGTTTCATTGGTCTACGTGTCTATTTTTCCACCAGTAGCATATGTTTTGGTTATTGTAGCCTTGTAGTAAAGTTTGAATCTGGCAATGTAATGCATCAGGCTTTGTTCTTTTTGCTTAGAACTGCTTTGGCTATTTGAGTTCTTTTTTTTTTCTTCCATGCAAATTTAAGTATTGTTTTTCCTAGATCTGTGAAAAATGATGTTTTATTTCATAGGGATTGTGTTGAATATATAGATTGCTTGAAGCAATATGGACATTTTAGCAGTATTGATTCTGCCAATCATAAGCATGGAATGTTCTTCCATTTGTTTGGGTTATCTATGATTTCTTTCAGCAGTGTTGTGTTGTTCATACTGTAGAGTACTTTCACTTGTTAGTTAGATGTATTCTGAGGTGTTTTCTGGTAGTTATCATAAATGAGATTGTGTTGTTGATTTGGTTCTCAAATTAAATACTGTTGGTGTATAGAAAAAATGATTTTTCAGTGTTGATTTTGTATGCCGAGACCTTACTGAAGTTATTTATGAGTGCTAGGAGTCTTTTGGTGGTATGTTTAGGGCTTTCTAGATATAGGATCATAACATCTGTGAAGAGAGATAAATTAACTTCCTCTTTTCTTATTTGAATATCTTTTATTTCTTTCTCTTGCCTGATTTCCCTGGCTAGGAATTCCAGTAATATGTTGAAGAGGAATGTGAGAGTAAACATCCTTGTCTTGTTCCAGTGTTTAGGGGAATGCTTCCAACTTTTGTCATTAAGTATGATGTTGACTGTGGGTTTCTCATAAATGACTCCTATTATTTTAAGGAAAGTCCTCAAATTCTATATGGTTGAGGGTTTTTATTCTAGAGATGTTGGGTTTTATTAAATGCTTTTTCTGCATCTATTGAGATAATCATGTGTCCTTGGTTTTTACTTCTGTTTATGTGGCGGATTATGTTTATTAATTTGCATATGTTGAACCAGCCTTGCATTCCATGTTTAAAGCCCACTTGATGATGATGAAAAATGTTTTTGGTATGTTGCTGAATGCAGTATGTTAGTATTTTGTTGAGGATTTTTGTATCTATGTTCATCAGGAATACCATCCTGCAGTTTTCTTTCTGTGTTGTGCCTTTGCAATGTTTTGGTATTAGGATGATGCCAGCTTTGTAGAATGAAATCCCTCCTTCTCAATTGCTTGGAATAATTTTAGCAGTTTTGGTACTAGCTCTTCCTTGAACATATAGTAGAATTCAACTGTGAATCTATCAGATCCAGGACTTTTCAGGTATGCAGAGAGTTTTGTTTTTGTTTTTAATTACTAATTCAATTTCATGGCTCATTTTTGGCCTGTTCAGGGTTTCAATTCCTTCCCATTGCAATCTCAGGAGGTTGTGTGTTTCCAGGAATTTATCAATTTCCTCTACCTTGCAGGCACACAGATGTCTATAATAATCTCTGATAATATTTTGTATTTCATCTGGATTGGTTATAATGTCATATTTTTCATTTCTGAGTGTATTTGGATTTCCTTTTTTTTTTTTTGCTAATGTGGTTAAGGATTTGTTAATCCTGTTTAGTCTTTCAAAGAAACAGCTTTTCAACTCATTGAAAGACAGAGGGGAAGAGGGAGAGGGAGGGAGGGAGAGAGAGGGAGAGGGAGAGAGGGAGAGAGGGAGAGAGGGAGAGAGGGAGAGAGGGAGAGAGGGAGAGAGAGAGGTCTCAATATCAGTTATTTCTGCTTTGATTTGATTTTATTTTCTTTTATTCCGTTATCTTTGGTTTTAGTTTGTCCCTGTTTTTCTACTTCCCTTAGGTGAGCTATTAGATTGTTTATTTGAGATATTTCTATTTTCTTTTCTTTTTTTTTTTTTTGAGTTGGAGTCTCACTTTGTCCCCCAGACTGGAGTACAGTGATCACTTCTGGCCACCACAGCCTCGACCTGTTGGGCTCTGGTGATCCTTCCCCCTCAGCCTTCCAAGTAGCTGGAACTACAGGCACGCGACACCATGCCCAGCTGGTTTTTGATTTATTGTAGAGATGAGGTCTCACCAAGTTGCCCAGGCAGGTCTCGACCCCGGGGGTTTAGGCAGTCCACTCACCTCAGCCTCCCAAGGCGCAGGATTACAGGCTGAGCCACCAAGCCCGGCTGAGATATTTCTATTTTCATGATGTGGGCATGCAGTGCAATACATGTTCCTCTCAGTACAGTTTTGGCACTATCTCAGAGGTTTTGGTAATTTTGTGTCTTTATTTTTGTTTATTTCAAAGAATTTGTTTAATTTCCATCTTAATTTCATTGTTTACCCAAAATTTTTTCAGGAGCAAGTTGTTCAATTTCCATGTATTTGTATGTTTTTGAAGATTCCTCTTGGTGTTGATTTCTAACTTTATTTTGCTGTGGTCAGAGACGATGCTTGGCATAATTCTGATTTTTTACCCAAGGTTGATTTTAAAGTATGGGTCAATCTTGCAGTATGATCCTTGTGCAAATGAGAAGAACACATGCTGTAGTTGTTGGGTAAAATGTTGTATAGATGTTAGATCTAGTTGGTGAATGCTGACCAACTAGATTCCAGGATTCTATTAGTTTTTTGCCTTGATGATCTAAAGCTGTTAGTAGGGTGTTGAAGTTCCCTACTATTGTGGAGTGGCTATGTCCTCTCTTAGGTTAAGTAGCAATTGTTTTATAAATCTGGGTGCATCTATGTTGGATATGTATATGTTTAAAATAGTGCTTGTTGAATTGAGCCCTTTATTATTACATACTGTCCTTCATTGTCCTTTTTACTTTTATTGATCTAAAGTCTGTTTTTTCTGACATAAGAATAGTAAACCTTGTTCCTTTTTGTTTCTTATTTGTGAGATGTATCTTTCTCCATACCTTTACCTTGAGTCCCTTTGGAGTTATTAGAGGTAAGATGCATCTCCTAGAGATGGCAGAAAGATGGATCTTGTTTATTAATTCAGTTTACCACTCTGTGTCTTTTAAGTGGGTGCATTATTGCCATTGACATTCAGGGTTAGTATAGATATCTGAGGGTTTATTCCTGTCATAGTGTTGTTAAGGAGTTGCTTAGTGGTCTCAGTTTTGTGGGTGATTTGTATGGTCTATAAGCTGTGTGCTCACTTGCAATTGTGTGTTGGGCAGTGTTCTTTTATTTTCATGTTTAGAGCTTCCTTAAGCATCTCTTGTAGGGCTGGTCTGGAGGTAACAAGCTCCCTTAGCACTTGCTTTTCTGGGAAGGACTTTATGTCTCCTTCATTTATCAAGCTTAGTTTGGTGTGGTAAGAAATTCTTGGCTAGCATTTCTTTAAGAATAATATAAATGGGTTCCCAATCTCTTCTGGTTTATAAGGTTTCTGCTGACAGGTCTGCTGTTATCCTCATGGGTCTCTTTTGGTAAGTGCTTCTCACTAGCTGCCTTTGAAATTCTTTCATTCTGACCTTGGATAATCTAATGACTGTGACTTGGGGATGGTTGTCTCATGTATTATCTTGTAGCTCTCCGGATTTCTTGTATCTGCATATCAACCTCTCTAGCAAGATAAGGAAGTTTTCATGGATTATGTCTGCAACTATTTTCTCCAGAGTGCTCCCAGTTTTTCCTACTCTCTTGGTTATGCCAATCAGACATGGATTTCGTCTTTTTATGTAATTCTATAACTCTCAAAATCTTTGTTCATTTTTTAAAAATTCTTTATTCTTTATTTTCATCTGACTGGGTTGGCTTCTAGGGATTATACTTCAAACTCTGAAGTTCTTTTCTCTGCTTGGTCAAGTCCGTTGAAAGATTTGCAGCTGTGTTTCGAAATTCCTATAGTGAGTTCTTCATTTCCAGGAGTTCAGTGTGGTTCTTTCTCAGAATGACCATGTCAGCTTTAACTTCTTGAACTATTTTCATGCCTTTCTGATTTGGGAGTTCACTTTCTATTGGATCTTGATGAGTCTCTTTGTCATCCATATTCTGAATTCTATGTCTGTCATTACAGATGATTCTTTTTGTATATGATCCATTGCCCAGGAGCTGGTGTAATTATGTGATGGCAACAAAACACTCTGGTTATTTTGTGTTGGCAAAATTTTTGTGCTGATTTCTTCCCATATGAGGGTGCTGATGCTTTGTGTGCTTTTAAACCAGTTTGCTATATTATTGGGATGGAGCTTTTTAATTTTTTCTACTTTTTTGTCTGTTATGAATTTGGCTGTGGTGTATATTGTATATAGTTAATTGACTTTGTTCCTGAGTACTTTCAGAGAAAATGCTCTGGATGGGTTCCCTGATTTCAGTTAAACATGCTGTGGCTGTTTCAGGGGCTACTAGTTGTAGATGTGATTTTTGTCAGATGTTGTAGTTCACGCTATAGACTTGTAGATTGTGCTTTAAAGTGAGGACCGGTAACAGCAGCTGCACCTCAGTTGGACTTTCCAAGGACCATCAGGCCGCAATCACAATGATCAAGTGGGTGTGGTATCCCCCCTCACTCCTCTGGGGGTCTAAAGCATACAGTCCCCTTCTAAAGGAAAGCAGTTGAGAGGGAGAGGATGCACAGCAGCCCTCTGCTTCTACTTGTTTTGACTATAGATTCTGCCTTGCAGGGGGTGCATGCCAACATCACAGGCAGCCTACTTAGTGGTTCTGGCAGTGGGCTTGCTTGAGGGTAGCAGGTGTCTGCAATTGCATTCAGACAGGTGGGGGTGCCCTGCACGATGTACAGGCCTGGAGCAGGCAGTCTGTGTCTGGCAGGGAGTAACCTAGATAGGGGAGGCTATGGGGTTCTCTGCTCTCTGTTCAAGTTTATTTTGGTTGCAAAGACTATGTTGGGGGCACACTCAAATGCTGAGAGGGCATGCTCAATGGCACTAGCAGCTGGCCTCCCTGAGGGATGAGGCAGAGAGGCTCTGCTCCTGCATTCAGGTGGGTATGGGGGTCCTTGCACAATCTGCGGCCAGTAGTAGGCGATCCACACTTGGAGAAAGCAACCGAGATAGGGAGGGTGATAAGTAACTTGACTCTTTGCTGCTTCTGTTTATTTTGGCTGCAGTGTCCGTGCTGGGGATGCTTGCTGTCACTATGTTGGGCTGTTCATTCCATGGCCTGCGGGCAACAGTGTCAGAGACTGCAGCAGTCACAAAACATCTTTCCTCTACAAAGGAATACTGAGCCTCTCTTTTTGGCAGGCAGTGGAGCTGGTGCTGCACTGCACATGTGTTAGTGGCCCTAGGGGTTCCACATGGACTTGGGCAATGTCTCCGCACAATCGCCACTCAGGACTCTGTGCAGGCCTGATGGCCCAGGGAGTAGCAGAGGCGTTTCCTTGATTTGGATCACTGAGTCCATGGCAGTGGTGTGGGTTCCTGAAGATTTTTCATTCACTCACTCAGCCCTTCACCATGATGGGAAACACCCATGTGTCTGTCCTGGGTGTGTATCAGTAGACTGATTTCATTACTTTGTCTTTCATGGGGCTCAGTACTTCTCTGTTTAGTCACAGGGGTGTGTTCCTCTCCTCATCCTACTTTGAGCATAGAGACTCACTCCTTACTTTGATTCCTCTCTGTGAGAAAGGCACACATCAACTGCTTCTAGTCAGCCATCTTGGAACCCTCTCCAGCTGTGAGTTTTTCATATCATGTTGAGGGAGTTCCCTTCTATTCCTATTTTGCTAAGAGTTTTCATCAGCAAAGGGTTTTGAATTTTGTCAAGTATTTTTTCTGCATCAATTGAGATGACCATGTATTTTCCTCCCTGCAGTCTGTTAATGTGATGTACAATTACTGATTTTCATATGTTGACCCACCCTTGCATTCCTGAAATTAATCCCACTTGATCATGGCACATAATCTTTTTATAATGTTAATATTAAAATGTAGCTAGTATGTTGTTGAGGACTTTTGTAGCTATATTCAAAGGGATATTGGCAGTAGTTTTCTTTCCTTATGGTATCTTTGGCTTTGATATCAGAGTAATACTGGCCTCACAGGATAGCTGGGAAGTGTTCCTTTCTCTTCAATTTACTGAGAAGGTTTGTGTTATTTCTTCTTTAAATATTTAGTAAAATTCACCAGTAAGAAGTCATCTAGTCCTGAATTTTTCTTTGTTGAGAGGTTTTTGATTTCTGATTCAATCCTCTTACTTGCTATAGGTTTATTTAGATGTTCTCTTTCTTCTTGAGTCAGTTTTGGTAAATTCTGTGTTTCTAATAATTTTTCTATTTCATCTAAGTTATCCAACTTTTTGGCATACAACTAATAGTTCATAACATTCTCTAATATAATGTTTTTTTTATTTTCATAAGTTCATATTAATATCTCCCCCCCAAAAAAGTTCATTTTACATACTATCAATGAATAATAAAACTTCAATTTATAATAGGATAAAAAAGAATACAATATTTAGGAATACATTTCACCAAGGAGGTATAAGATTTGTAAACTGAAAACTGTAAGACAATGCTAAAAGAAGTTAAAAAAGACCTAACCCAGAAGATATCCTGTGTTCATTGATTGGAAGATTTAATACTGTTAAGATGGCAATATTCCCCCAAAGCAATCTGTAGATTCAATGTAATCCCTATGGAAATTCTAATGGCTTCTCTTGCAGAAACAAAAATCTTGATCCTAAAAATCATATGCAATTGCAAAGAAACACAAATAGCCAAAACAATTTGAAAAAGAATAAAGTTGGAAGACTTACACTTTCTAATTTTAAAACTTACTACAAAGCTATAGTAATCAAAAAAATGTGATACTGACATAAAGATAGGCACATAGAACAGGGACCAGAAATAAACATACACCTGTGGGCACCTAATTTTGAACATAGATGCCAAGACCATTCAGTGAAAAAGAATAGACTCTGTAACAAATGATGATGGGACAACTGGATATCCACATGAAAAAGTATTAAGTTAGACTTTTATCTCATATCATATATAAAAATTACTCAAAATGGATCAAAAACCCAAATATAAGAAATATAACTATAAAACTCTTAGAGGAAAACAGGGCTAAATCTTCATAACTTTAGATTTGGCAATGATTTTTTAGATGTGACAAAGGCATGAACAACAAGAGGAAAAAATAAATCAGAATTTATCAAAACAAAAAATTGTGTATATTAAAAGGCACTATCAAGAAAATTAAAAAAAAAACAAGCTATAGTAGAGGATAAAACATGTGCAAATATCCGATAAGAGTCTAGGACCCAGAATAAACACACACACACACACACACACACACACACACACACACACAAACACACATGATATGAGGGCAGAGGGAGGAGAGGTAGGGGGGAGGGTGAAGGGTATCAGAGAGGAGAAGAAGAATAGATAATAGATAATGGTCTTGTATTCAAAACACTTACAACTCAATAACACAAAGACAAACAATCCAATTAAAATATCGTCAAAGAACTTGAATAGACCATTTCTCCAAAAAAGAAATAAAAATGGCCAAGACATACATGAAAAGACACTCAACATCATTAGTCATAGAGAAATGCAAATCAAAACTACAAAGAGATACCACTTCTCATTCACTAGGATTTGCTTTTAATTTTTAAAAAAGCTATACATATATATAAAAATAAAACAAGGTTATCAAGAGATTAGAACTTTAGTACCTTGCTTCTAGGAATGGAAGAACTGCTCTGAAAACCAGTTTGACAGTTCCTCAAAAAGTTAAGGAAAGAATTATCATATGATCCAGCAAGTCTGGTCCCAGGTATATAACCAGGAAAAATGAAAACAGGTATTCAAACAAAAACCTGTACACAAATGTCCATAGCAACATTATTCATAATAGCCCAAAGGTGAAAACAACTCAAATATGCATCAACTGAGAAATGGATAAATAAAATGTGGCATAATCCATAATGGAATATGATTTAGTCATAAAAAGGAATGGAGTACAAATAATTTTACATGGATGAACCTTGAAAACCTTACGCAAAGTGAAAGAAGCCAGACACAAAGGGCCGCCTATTCTTCCCAACACAAAGGAAAGGTAAATGTTTGAGGTGATGAATATTCCAATTACTCTGTTTTGATCATTATACATTGTACCCCCAAAATATATAGTTGTCATATATCAATTAAAAATTAAATTGTAAAAAGGTCACATATCGTATAATTGCATTTATATCAGATGTCCAGAATAGATAAATCCATACAGACAGAAAAGAATTAGTGATTATCAGTGCCATATGCTTAAGCAGTTAGAGGTTTCTTTTTGCTGTGATAAAAAATGTTCTGGAATTAGATAGTAGTGATGGATACACAACATTGTGAATGTACTAAAAGCCAATGAGTTGTACATTTAAAAATGGCCAAAATGACCAATGGTACATTTTATTTCAATTACTAAAAAAAAAAAAAAAAAAAAGAAAGAAAGAAATGAAACCAAGGAATTACAAAGGGATATCCCAAGATAATAGCAAAGGTCCATTCCAGGACAAAAAGAACAACTAGTCCATATCTGAATAGGATAATGGAAGATTCTGAAAGGAGTGTCCCCTGTAGGGGGAAAAAAAAAGAAGAGTATATATATATATCATAGATAAGTGTGACAGAGTTGGAGCATTTGAGGGAAAGAATTATAAATAGTTACATTGAAAACAATGCAAACATTAACTCCAGAAAAAAAAAGGTTACATGAAAAAGGAGATATGTATCTCTTGGCTAAGCAGCTGTATTTACACAGTTATATTATATGAATAATGATTAACACTTTAACTAAAACTTGTGAAATAACTATGTGGCAGGGAATGAAGATGGAAGGGTGAAGAAGTAAGAGGACTGATGTGGAAGACTTAGGCTCTCATTTACAAGATAAGACATCAATATAAAATATTAAAAATATGTAAACAATAATTTAAATATAGCATTTTATTTAGAAATATGATGACAAATATGAGAAAAAAGTTAATAAAGTCTTGTTGTACTTTTAAACTTTAAAACCTATATACATAAAAATGATTGGCAAAAATTTAGAAACTGCCGGGCTCGGTGGCTCAGCCTGTAATCCCTCGCCTTGGGAGGCTGAGGTGAGTGGATTGCCTGAGCCCGCGGGTTCGTGACCCGCCTGGGCAACTTGGTGACACCTCATCTCTACAATAAATCAAAAATCAGCTGGGCGTGGTAGCACACGCCTGTAGTTCCAGCTACTTGGAAGGCTGACACGGAAGGATCGCCGGAGCCCAGCAGGTCATGGCTGCGGTGGCCGGGAGCGGCCACTGCACTCCAGTCTGGGTGACAGAGTGAGACTCCAACTCAAAAAAAAAAAAAAAAAATTTAGAAACTAAATTAAATCGTTATTATTTTATTTAAAGTGGCTAGTATTGGAGAGATTATTGGTTTTTTCTTTCTGCTTCAGTAATAGAATTATCGGACTACACAGCTAAAGACTTCACTTCCTAGTCAGTTCTGTTACTAAGCACAGAGTAAGTCTTTACAAGGGGGGCAGCAGACAGCAGACACTTGCTGTTGTCTTTCCTGTTGTGCCCTTCACAACATATCTTTCCTTTAAAAAATTCACCTTTCTTAATTTAAAAAGAAGTCTTGGCAATGGGATTTGAGTGGAAGTAATTGTGTAATTTCTGAGTCAAACTCTTAAGGAGAACTTCCTTCCCCCTTTTCTCCTTCATGATGGCTAGATACAGGACAAAATGGCGGGAGCAGAGGCAGTTATCTTGAGCTATCTGTTGAGAACGGCACAGCAATAAGATAACAATAGGCAATAGCAATTTCATAAAGCAATACCAGTATATTTGCTCAGAATTTTAAATAATACATAAGATCAAGAAATAAACTTCTATCTTGTTTAAGTTATTGTTACTCTGGTCTCTAGAGTAATCAAACCAATATCCTGACTAATATAGACAGAAATCAGTCTAAAAAATATAATAAAATTTTCAATGTATATAGGTTTGCAGCAAAGAAATTAAGTAATATTAATTTTACATGAATGCTAAGACATTTTGTGATGAAATTGGGAATTATGGCAAAATTTTATCTTTTTTTTTTTTTTAAAGCAGGATTTATTGAGAAGACAGAAAAGCTCCCACCATGGGAGGGGACGTGAGGGGGTTGCCCAAAATTTTACCTTTTTTAGCTGGAGACTGATGTTGCTGTTGTTCATTAAGACCTTGAGAAAAGGCTTGCATTCCATTCGTCTTACACTGTTGAACAAGAAGAAAATGCACTTTTAAATTCAGGTTTTAAAATTTTATATAATTCTTAAAAATCACCTCCAAACAGTTTCCTAATAATAAAAATATCAGGCAAGGCATATTTGGGGCTAAATGATAAGCTACCATAAAAAGTCTGCTTGTTAAAAATGAGCAACAAAAATATATTTCAAAACATATTCACATATATCTATAATTATTTTTTGCCATTATTATAATTATTTTTGAAAGGGAACATAAAGTAAAACATGAATTATATGACCCTAAAGATAACTAATTCCAAAGTTATTAAAAAAAATTTTTTTTTGAGTTAGCGTCTCACCCTGTTGCCCAGGCTGGAGTGCAGCAGCACACTCACGGCCACCACAGCCTCAACCTACGGGCTCAGGTGATCCTTCCACCTCAGCCTTCCAAGTAGTTGAAACTACAGGCACATGCCAGCAGGCCTGGTTAATTTTTCTTGATTTATTATGGAGATGAAGTCTTGCCAAGTTTCCCAGGCTGGTCTCGAACTCGTGGGCTCAGGCAATTCTCTCACCTCGGCCTCCCAAAGTGCTAGGATTAAAGGCGTGAGCCATCACACTTGGCCAAAGTTTTTTTTCCTAGCAAAAAAACACCATTCAGAAAGAAATATCTATTGATGAAAACAACACATTTTTATGCACAAAAATCTGCAATAATACTAGGATATTTACTTTTAAAATCTTATGTGAAGTAGATTCTGATGTCAATGTATAAGCATATAAACTGTTTTTGCCCAACACCTTGGAAATGGGGGAAATAAGAACAAAATTATTTGTCCAATCAGAAAAAGAAAATCAGAAACACTGGCAGAGCTCAATGTTCTGAAGAGAAAGAAGCCTTATCCCAGAGTTTTTCCAGGCCCACGTGCAAGATCATCTTTATTATGAGATTGGATAACTAATCTGATGACATTTTAAAAGTCCATTTTTAACTAAATCCTTTTCTTAAGATTCCATGGTCACCAAGAAACATTATGACTATAATCTCCTTAGAAGCAAATAATAGACCAGTTATTGCAATAAGAGAAACCCAGGACACAAGACGGCAAGATTTATCAGTAGAAAATAATTGGTTTTCTGATTTTATAAATCAGTTTCACAAATTTAGTCAATATAATCTACCACTAAGAGGTGATCTCCTATTGTGCTGACAAAAATCAGTTTGCAAAAAATTCCAGGACCAAGGTAATTCACTAAGATAGGTTTCTTTTGAGACATTTATCCCCCCAAAATAAATATCTCTGCTCCATCAATCACTGTTTTGGCAAGTTGCAAGTCATTCATTAAAATTTCTGCAAATGTTACCAAGGTAAAGGCAGAGAAACTAATGATCTAACTCAGACAAATTAAGACTAAAGAGATAAGCCAGGCGCGGTGGCTCATGCCTATAATCCCAGCACTTTGGGAGGCCTAGGTGAGAGGATTGCTTGAGTCCACTGGTTCAAGACCAGCCCAGGCAACTTGGCGAGACCTCATCTCTACAATAAATTTAAAAATTAGCCAAATTAGCCGGGTGTGGTGGCACATGCCTGTGGTTCAAGCTACTTGGAAGTTTGAAGCAGAAGGATCACCTGAGCCCAGCAGGTCAAGGCTGTGGTGGCTGTGAACAGATGCCACTGCACTCCAGCCTGGGTAACACAGTGAGACTCCGACTCAAAAAAAAAAGACTCAAGTGATAATTCTCCACTATTGAGACATAAGAATTTAAAGTAACAAGTTTTAGTAGAGTTATTTATTTTTTAAGTAGAGATAGAAAAAAAAAGAAAATGTCAAAGATTTTGGACCTCCAAAGTTCTTCCTGATTGTTGAATTTAATTAACTATAATATGATTCTAAGAATAAAAAATTTATTTCTTATACCTGAAAATTTTAGCACACGCACACTTCACTAACTTTGTAACACCCACTTAAATGCAAGATCTAAAATCAAAGGAAAAATTGTGCTTTGCCATGTCTACACATATTAAAAACTGAAAATGCTGATTATTTCAAATATTCTATAACATAAAAAAGTACGCCACCAGAAAGTTTTACATAGTGATTATCTATATGTTATCTCATTTAATTATAATCCTATAAGGAAACAAGGCAAGTATTATGATCACCACGTTATAGGCAAAGAAAGTCAGGACTAGGAGGATTTGGTGACCAAGTACAGAGACAAGAGACAGTTGGGTTAGGTTGTGAAAGTCCAGGCTACCACATGTAGTTATGAAGGCTGTACATCTAAAGGGGTACCGTTCACAACATAGATGTTGTACATATTCTAGCAAATGGAAGCAAGGTATCTTATTCTAACAAACCTATATTTTTCTATAACCCTGTTTCACTTTTAATTCTTGCAAAGGTGCCAAATGGGCAGCAGTGGCCCTGTTGAACCCATTCATCTAACAGAGTGCCTATGACATGACAAGCACTGTGCTTTGTATCAGGAACACAAAGATAAATAAACTTGACATTCCAATATCTGTTTTCAGAGGCTCACGAACCAAAATGCAGAAAAAAAAAACAAAAACAAGTTCTAGTAAAATTGGAAAACATTCTATAATAAAGATATGTTTTCTACACAGGGACTGACTAAGAATATCATACTTGGCTTAGAAATGTCAGGAAAGTTTTTACATAGGAGATGATGTTTAAACTGACACTTGAAGGATTAGAAGAGCCTAGTTGACTAATGAAAAATGGATGTTTATGAAATAAAAGAACAGCTTTGTGCTGAGGATCATGGAATAATATGGCTAGTTTAGAAAATAGAAAAAGTTAAATGGGCTTGACTAAAGCAAGATAAGCACCAAGGTCTTTCTTTTTTTTTGTCTTGTTTTTTCTTTTTCTTTTTTGAGTTGGAGTCTTACTCCGCCGCCCCGTCTGGAGTGCGGTGGCACACTCATGGTTACCCCAGCATCAAACTACTAGGCTCCGGTGATCCCTCCATCTCAGCCCTCCAAGTAGCCGGAACTACAGGCATGCACTACCACACCTAGATAATTTTTTTATTTATTATAGAGATGGGGTCTCGCCAAATTGCCCAGGCAACTACTCGCCTCAGCCTCCCAAAGTGCTGGGATTATAGGCTGAGCTACAGAGCCCAGCCTTTATTTTTTTTTTCAAGTGCTCTTTGCAATGTGTGCACAATTCCCAATATTCCCAGATATTCTACTTAGCCTTTTTGTATTTTACAACAAAAATGTTTTCGGCCTGTCATTCATCTTAAACAAATGTATACCAATGAGATCACAAAAGAGAATAGGAAGAGATAAATGCATATCAATCTTTATTCCTAAAATGAAAGTTTAAAGTATGAGATTTATAAACAATATCAAAAGATAAAAGGTAAACAGGAAAAAAGTTGTAACTCATATCACAGTTTGTTTCCTTTAAAGGAGCTACTAGGAAACAATTTTTTTAAGCCTACAGAAAAAGAGGACAAGAACTGGTAGATAATACAGATGAAAGGAAATTCAAATGACTCTTAAAGAGATCAAAGATGGCCACAAATTTTTACACTCCTTCCATCAAAAGGTAAATTCCCTATCTCCTCCCCTTGAATCTGAGCAAGCTCTGTGACTGCTCCTACCAATCTAACATGGCAGAAGTGACACTGTGCTAGTTTCCAGTTCCAGGCCTTAAGAGACTGGCAGATTCTACCTCCTGTCTCTTGGAGCACTGGTCTTAGAACCCAGGTGTAATGTGGTAAGAAGCCCAAGCCACATGGAAAGGCCATTTGCAGGTGCTTGTCCAGTCCACAGCCCCAGCTAAGCTCCAAGCCAACAGATAGTATTGTCAGCCAGTGAGTGAGCCATTTTGGTCATCCAGCCTAGTGAAGTCTTTAAAAGATTCCTTTCCTAGACACTATCTGATTGCAACTACATGACAGAACTAAAAGGAGAAATGGCCATCTGAGCCAAATCAACCCATGGAACCATGAAAGATAATAATAAGCTACTGTTTTAAGCCAAAGTTTTCAAGTACTCTGTTATGAAAAAATAATTTTTAAAATAGAGATTAAAGAAAGTTATTAATGCAAAAGGAAGATAACATCAGGTAGAATCATGGATTTACACAAATAAAGAATGATAGAATGGAATAAATGGAGACAAAACAAAATTCTTTCTTTTAGTTTTTAAAGTTAATTTAAAAGATAACAAATGAAAGCAAAAATAGTAATAATGTATTGTATGTTTACATAGTACAAGTGAAAGTAAGATTATCATCATAAGAGCATAAGAAGGGGGAGAACTCTACAAAAAAGCTACTAGATCTAATAATTGGGTTTAACAAAAGTAATATATAGATATCAATTGTATTTCTAAATCCTAGCAACCAACAAGCAGAATTTAAAATTCATCTTAAAATGCCATTTACAATAGTATTAAAATATATGAAACACTTAAAATTTGACAAAAGATGTTCAAGGCCTCTCTTCTGTAAAATACAAAGCATGAATAAATTTGTCATGTTAATAGATTATAAACATTATTATTAAGATGTCAATTCTCCCCATATTAATCTATAGCTCAATCAAAATTTCAATAGGCTTTCTGGTGGAAATTGACAAGTCCATTTAAAATTCATCTGCAAACACAGAGGATCTAGAATAGCCAAGACAAATTTTACAAAGAACAAAAGTAGTATCTTTTTACTACCTAGTTTTGAGACTTATCTAAAATTACAGTAGATTATAAAGTGTGATGTTAACATAAAGATAAACACAAATCAGTAGAACATAGCAGAGAGTTTAGAAATAAATTTATGTATGTATGATATACTGACTGACAACAAGTTCTTGTGGTTCAATAATAAAAAGACAAACAACCCTAATAAAAGAAACAAGTAAAAAGATCTGAACAGATACTTCACACCCCACCCTCTCCCCCCCAAAAAGCCTGGAAAAGAAGGCCAAAGAATGCTGAAATATTAAAGAAGTTCATGATAAGATGCTCAGTCTCATTTAGTTATTAGGAAAAAAAAAATACAATGAGATACTACTACTCACACACTAAAATGGCTAAAAATAAAAAGGTTGACCAAACTAATGTTGGTGAGGCTGTGAAGCCACCAGAACTCTCACACACTACTGGTAGAAATTTAAAATGATACAACCACTTTAAAAACATGTTTGCAATGTTTTAAAGCTAAAGAAACTTATCATATGAACTGTCAATCCCACTCCTGGATATTATGTGTAGGTCTACACAAAAACTTGTGCATGATAGTCTGTAACAGTATAATTCATAATATTCAAAAACTAGATACAATCCACTATTCATCAATTGATGAATAAACAAACTGTTGTATATGTATACAGTAGGATACTACTCCTCATTAAAAAGAAATGAACTACTGATATATAAAACATGAATCTCAAATACATAATGCTGAGCAAAAGAAGCCAGCACCAAGAAATATATAGTATCTGATTGCATTTATATGAAATTCTTGAACAGTCAAAACTAATCTATAGTTAAGGGAAGCAAATCAGTTGATATATGGGGCAGGAAGAAAGACTGGAGTAAGTGGGAGTGGTGATGATTACAAAGGGATATAAGGACATTTTGCAGGATAAAATTGGTCTGTAGCTTCATTGTGGGGTTCATTACATGGGATAAATATTTGTCAAGATTCATTGAACAAATGGGTTCACTTTACTGTATGTAAATTACACCTCAATAAAAGTGGTGTAAAATTTTCATAAAGAATCTCTGACATAGGTTCTGGTAGCTTTTGCATTATAATTAAAACAGTAGACAGAATTATAAGTTTAGTGGTAATTTAATTGTATAATTTGATTTTTCTCTACAAAATTGCAATATTAAGGTCTTCTCTTTTTACATACAAAGTTTCTAAAGGAAGGTCAACAGTTCCAAAAAGTTATGAATACTATTGCTGTATTAATTAGGGAAGTGATAGCTGCTGGAATAAATAAAACATTTCAGTGACTTATAGAAAAGTAATTGTAAAGCAAGAGTAATTAAGACATTATGATACTGCTATAAAGATACACAAGAAGATCGATAAAACAGAATAAAGATCATAGAAACAGATATATTTACATAAAATGTATATGATAAAGACTGCACTATAAATCAGCATGGAAAGGATGACTTATGCAAAGAATTATGCTTTACAATTGGTTGTCTATATGAAAAAAGTAGATTTCTATCTTATACCATACAAAAAATCAATTTCAGGTAGACTATGTGTCTAAATATGAAATCAAAACCTTAAAGCTTTTGGAAGAATATGTAGGAAAATATCTTTTGATCTTAGTAATGGGTAGACTTCTTAAACAAAAAATGAAATCATAAAGAAAAACATTGATAGTAAGACTACATTACATTTAAAGTTTTTTAATCAAAAGCCACCACACAAAACAAAACAATTCTCTCACAGACCATATTCCTGGGAAAAATATATTTTTATGCACATTGGAAAAATACTTAGATTCCAGAATATATTTTGAAAGCATATAAATTTAAGAAAACCCAAGAAAAACAGGCAAATGATACGAATTGGTAATTCATAAAAGAGGAAATCTAAGCAGCCAAAATGAACATATGAAATGATGCTCCATTTCACAAATAATAGAGAATTAAAAATTAAAGCCAATCAAAAGATATAATATCTCACCAATTGTCTCACCCAATGTTCAAGTCTTATAATAACAAGGTAAGCACATAAAAAAACAAAAGCCCTCATATAATGTTCATATATCACTTTGGAGAGTAACTTGACAGTATCTAATAAAACTGCAGGTAAGAATATTTTAACATAGTAACTCTACTCCAATTTTATACCACAGAGCACCTCTCAAAATGCATAAAGTCAAACATATAAATGGTAGGAATTATAGCATTTAATATAAAATAGAATATATGTCCATCAACAAAAAAAAGGGACAAAAAGGTGGCAGAGTCACATATATTAAGTTTTTCTGTAACAGCACATATCAAATTGTTTTATTAATTGCAAAGTTGTCTAATGTTCCATTTATGAGTTGACCAGGTAGTGTGGAAGTGTGCATGCATTGTCTTTTCTGAAAGTATATGGGTAAGAAACTGGTACCGGAAATGGATCCTTCTGATCAGAGGAAATAGGTCACTGGGGAACAGAGATTGGAAGGACACTTCACTAAATGCCATTTAGTATATTTTGAATTTAAACTTTGCAACTCTTTTAGTTAGTCAAAAAAATTCAGTCTTTTAATATGAACATTAATGAGAAAGAAAAAATGTAAAACATACATGTAGGTTCAATATTAGTTATATAAAATTGTAAAACAGTTAAAACAGTTATATTTACTGTAGCAAAAGTACAAGTACATTTGGGAAAAAATTGAGTACAGTTATCTCTGGGTAGGGCAGGAAGGAAATGGGATATTGGAGGCATATATATTATATATATGGTTTTTAACTATATCTCATAGGGTTTAAAAATTGTTTAAAACAAATACTGTAAAATGTTTAGATTTGAAAATGCTGGGTGACAGGTACATTGGTGTTACATTCTCTTTAGTATATGCTTGAAATATATCACAAATTTTTATAAAGTACATAGAGTACTTAGCACAGTATCTGGCACATAGCAGCCATCTAACAAATGTTACTTTCCAGTCAATAATGTTTCTTTGTATTATAACTTTAAGACTTACTCTGCTAACTCCACTTTGTAAACACTGAGTGTTGCATGGATATTCATTTTGAAAGTTGAAAGGGAAAACTGTTCCTGTTAGGAGAGAAAAATTAAAAACTATTTTAAATGTCTATTACTTCAATAAACAATATAATATCACCTAAAGAGCTTAAGTATCCAGAATATTCTTGGTACTGTTTTGAAATGTTTTCTGATAGTTCATTTATTTAACAAACATATATCCAATCCTATGAAATGCCAGCTGCTGTGTTAAGGGATACAAACATGAAAAGAGTTCAGAGATTGGAGTTTATAGTCTACTTTAAAGGCAAGCTCATAAAAAATGATTATAAATATAATTTGATAAAAGGTAAATTTCATAAGAGATTTAGAGAAGGTACTAGGGGAAAGTAGAGTAGGTCTGTGGGTATCAGCAAGGCTTCACAAGAGAAAGAAATTCAATCTGAGTCTTGAAGAAAAAGATTCCTTTGGGGATTTGAGTTGACCAGGTAGTATGGAAGTGTGTTGAAAAGACAAAAATTAATTTTTGGTTTACCAAACTTTTATGTCTAATAAACCCCTACTATGTCCTCTGAATCTTAAGAGGATATAATTAAATGAGAGATAAGGGCTACCTAACAACCTTGTGTAGCCTCCCATTTACCCATGTAACAGACTTAGAGGGAAGGGATCAGTGAAAAACTGGATCTGCAGATATGAGAGGGATAGGTGCTGGAAAAAGGCTGGTTACAGAAAAGAGTTGCTGCCAAAGGCTTTATATTCCTCCCTTTAGGATAAAGTTTGAGACTTTATGCCACACAACTGCTTCCAGTATCCTAAAAGGATATGGGATCAGCATTGCTAAGCTATGGTCCTGGAAAACCCATTAATTTATCTGTCCTAAGTCAAGCCATCTTGAGAGCAAACATGACCAAAGAGGAGATAATCTTCCTTGTAGGAACAAAAGATGGAAGACAAACGGGGGTAGAAATCGGTGCCATTTCTGCTTCATCTTTGAACCCAATAAAATGTCTGTATTTTCCTTTTTCTAAGTAGCAAGTTAATTCTGTTGAATACATAAACTAAAGAGACTTTAAATAAGTTATATGTATGTCACTTAAGTCAGACCACAGAAACCATTCTGGCAACAAGTAATGAATAGAATTAACAAGTTAATATTCCAATTTAGGATTTAAATACCAAGTATTCCAGGAATGTATCCAAAATAATAGTTTTATGGGCAAGAGAAAAACAATTAATTTTAGATTTTTTTGATATGGGTTATCTGAAATTCAATATATTCCAGCTCAAACACAGCCAAAATCTCTATAGAGTACAAGTATGACATAACCACTACAAAATCTTTAAGTCTTCTTTAGTGCTAATGTTTTTTGTTTGTTTGTTTGCATTTAAGTATGTCTTTAAGTTTTTTAAAAGGTTAATTCTTTCTCCAGCATGATTGCCCTGTAGTGATCATAATCACAGGGAACAATTTGTATTGGGAGTACCACTCTCAGAAACCAGTTAACTATGAAATGAGACATGGGGAAAAAAATACACACACAAAGTTACTTTCAGTCAAGAACTATTCTTCCTATCTTTGTCTACCTTATAGTAGACTATAGATTGGTAGATAATTAAGAATCTTTTTCTTTTGGTAATACCTGTAAACTCTTAGTCTTTAAATATCTTTAAGTATCTATTTATTTAAATATCTATCTGAAACAATTACTTTATGTATTATTTAGCCTTTCTCGAACTAATTAACCACTGACAAGTTAATTTTTAAAGCACTGTACATTACATTAGTCACCTGGGGGAGAAGTCAGATGACGAACAGGTCTTGCTGGTTGAAGTGGTTTACCAATCAATTTTTTGGTTTCCATTGTCACAAAGACCTTGAGGTTCTATACTTTAAGAGGGAAAAATACATTTTTTATATTTTGGACAAAATAGGCACAGTTCTTTACATATATTCAAATAACCACTTTTTTGAAGATAACTATTTTATAAGTTAAGGTAGAAAACACACAAAAAAAGCATTTAAAATGATATGCAATACACTTAGACCTCTTCATAGCATTTGTCACAATTTAAAACATTTTCTTACCTTAACTTCCCTAACTCTATTATTTTGGTTTATTTCCTATTTCTTTGATTGCATCTTCTAACTTCCTTAGTTTATTCCCCTTCTGTCCTCTCATGAAATGTAGGGATTCTTCCAAATTTGACTTTAGTCTTCCTAGCTAAATTTCATCTATTTTCATGGTTGCAACTACCAATCTACATGATAAATATGCCCTAGTTAATATTCCCAGCATCCACCTCTCTTTTAAATTACAGTTCTATTTTTCAAGTTGCTTAATGACTTTTCAATTTATGTATTATCACAGGTACCTTCAATTCAACATATCCAAAATCAAAGTAATGACTTTGATCCCAAAGATGTCCCTTCTCTTCTATTACAAGTCATCACCAAGTTCCTTGGACCACACCTGGTAAAAGGCTTAATTTGTTGGTCTAAATGACAGCCCTCCAGCCCATAATTGGTCTTTAATTCCTGTCCATGCTACTTCCAAAATAAATCTCAAATCTATTTTCTTTATTCCCACCACTACTCTCTTAATTCCACGGTATCTCTTAACTCATCTTTTTTATCATCTTCTAAATAGTTAAAATACTCCCCCCTCTATGTTCTTGGAACACCAAGAATTTAACCACATCATGATATTTAAAGAATACTTGTACTATAATATAATTGTTGTTATATTTATCTTTCATGTAGACAAAATGAGTAAAAACCCAGAATCTTCTTAAAGTAAGGAACAATATCTTTATTCATCTTGTATCTCCTGCAACTAACATAGTACCTGTAATGAATCCAAAGTAGTGTATAAAACAAGCATTCCCTGAACAAATGGATGAATAGAGTCTCTTTTCTCTCTAAACTTTGATCCCTTTACACACATTCCTGTTAGAAAATTTCAAGCTGGGTACAGTGACTCACACCTACAATCCCAGCACTTTGGGAGGCCAAGGCAAGAAGATTGCTTGTGCCCAGGCATTTGAGACCAGTCTAGGCAACATAGTGAGACCTTATCTCTACAAATAAAAAAATTAGCTGGACATGGTGGCACATGTCTATAGTCCCAGCTGCTCATGAGGCTAAGGCAGGAGGGTCACCTGAGCCTAGGAGGTTGAGGCTGTTGAGAGCCATGATTGTGCCACTACACTCCAGTCTTGGTGACAGAGTAAGATTAGGACTTACTTTTATAAATGTCCCTGTCATCTCCTAATCTCCTATATTATTATTATTATTATTATTATTTTTTTTTTTTTTTTTGAGTTGGAGTCTCACTCTGTTGCCCAGACTGGAGTGCAGTGACCACTCCCAGCCACCGCAGCCTCAACCTGCTGGGCTCCGACGATCCTTCCACCTCAGCCTTCCGAGTAGCCGGAATTACAGGCATGCACTACCACACCCGGCTGATTTTTTTATTTATTGTAGAGATGAGGTCTCACCAAGTTGCCCAGGCGGGTCTCAAACCCGTGGGCTCAGGCAATCCACTCACATCTCCTGTATTATTAGAACGAGGTGTCAGCAATAATGTCGTGCATAGTAAACTGCTTGCTTACATTATATTATTTAGAACAACTCTATACATTAGGCACTATTAACAGCTAGACATCAGGTGTCAAGTCAGCCTACCTGGCTTCATATCATGGTTTTACCTCCTAGTTATACAACTGTATGGCTAGCAATAGCCTTGACCTCCAAGGCATGATACAAAGACTAAATAAAATCACCTATATAAAACACTTTGCATAACATCTGGTACACAGTAAGAGTTAAAAGTTAGCTAGCTTTACTCTTATCCCCATTTTACAGAGAAGGCTTAGAAAAATGGGGTAATTTGTCCAAGGTCAAGAGTTTAGGTAGTCATGGATATTCCCATACCCAGCTTCTGATCAACACCCTATAATCTAGCTAGTTGCAATCTCTCTATCTCAAACCCAGGAAAACTGCCCAAATTCTGGTTAAGTAACATTTTCATGTGCTCACAAAGCACCTTTGTCAACTCTTCCAACATGGTACTTATTATACTAGTTGAAATGACCTATTATCTGACTATTAAAACACAATTCTATCATTCAGGTATATCTTTAGTGTTTAGCACAGTGTCTAGTACACAGTGGATGTCAACATATTGCGGAATTATTGCTATTTTGTTTCACCATATATCTGGACATTCAAGTGTTTTGTCTAGTGCTCTTATTCTCTCTGCTGCTCTTCTCCCAAACAGCTATTCATCTATCATGACCAAGGTTAAGCTCTTGTTACTGCCTTGGAAAACATCCTCAAGTCTCAACGGATAATGTTAAATACAATAGCTTACTAGAGAACTTCTAGTTCCTGAAACATAGTGAATAGTAAAATAATAATTATAATTTCTCTTTTCTTACCTTCCTCCTCTGCTGAACACTACTGAATACTATCAGTTTTTTAAAAACATATCATAGTAAATATGTGACATGCCCATTTAGACTATGAATTAGTTGAATCCTCAAAAACTAGACCTTATTTATCTTTGTACCCTAGTCCCTAGTTTTAATAGCTAAACTACAAATGTATGTACCTCCTAATTATAACTGAAATCTTCTGATGCCTGCATGGGATACAAGATTTACAAATTTTGATGGCCATCAAGACAAAGTCAAAAGTAAAACCTCACCTGACTTTGTATCTGCTTATCCAGAAATAAATGTAACCATATGATCTTAAACAAATCATAAGCCTAAATGACTGTTTCCCCAAAAATAAGATAGGGTTAATAACACTTGTTTAGGTGTCAATAAATACTTTGATCTATTTTTAAATGTTTTGGGACATTAACAGTTCAAATGTTAAAATCATAAACTTACAAACAAACTCTCAAAGTTAGGAATAGTAACTAAGCCCCCCAAAGTCACTTTTTCCTGAAATTTGGAGATAAACCAACCAGTACTACTCCAATACCTGCCTAACCCTGTAATGTGTCTGTTAACTAGTATTTCAACATAGCTATTAAAAACCTTCTAAACAAAACTAATGCTATCTGTAACTTGTTAGCAATACAACTTTGATACAACAGTAAGCAAAAAAAAATAGTTTTGAGCACAAGTAGTAAAAAATACTTAAAACAAAGTTAACAGTATTTCCTATGTGGAAGGGAATATTTAAGACAAGGACCAAAAAGCAATCTAATATACATTGCTTTATTTAATGTTTATTCAAGTCATTTTCATTAGGACCCTAATACTAGTATGTAGTAACTTTCCATCCTGTTCCCTACATGAAACTAGTGAATCAGAATACAATAGAATAGAATACTTTGGCACTCACTTCCATGTTTTTCATTGCTCAGCTGAAATCGAGTTGTAGGCTGGAAAGTCTTTCCCAGTTGCTGAGCAAGGCAAATCCACAGTATTCAAACTAGGGATTTTCAAGAGTTGGGTACTCTATTACATGACTTTGCAATACAAGTAAATAAACAAAAAATAAAGGCTCTTTTAGTGCCACCTATCCTTCAATTTATAGCAGTGAGGGTTCCTGAAATATAAATCTACATCAGTTAGGGAAATTAGAAAAGATGATGCCATGCAGTACTCTGTTTAATACGTACATATATATTTTTAAAAGTAAACTATGCTTGCACGGAAACACTGACATTATAGAGAATAAATCTGGAATTACAATGAGTACTACATACTACCTCTATGTTATTAATAAAAAGGTTAAGTATTAAAAAAAGTATTTATTATTATAAAACTGATTCATGGGATTATAATGAAGGCAAGACTCCACAAGCCAAAACCTACATCCAGTTTAATTAAAAATAATGAAGACTTAAGTGAACTACAAGGTAAGTATACAAAATAATTTCAGTCTTAAACTCCAATGCCCCTTCACCCATGGAATGCAGAGCTCATAAAGTTTTTGTTGAAGCTACTGGTACTACCTAGAGTAGGCACATATGATTCAAAGAACAACAGCTGCAAAAGAAACAGAATCCTTCCTACAACACTGGGTAGCAAGTAGTAGGCCTATCATAAGGTGGTTTTTTCAGATGTTAAAAAATATAGTTTTGCAGCATAAATGTTTTTAAAAGGCTATTGTGATCCAATGTCTTAAAAATATGTTTTCTATTAATACATGCTGAGAAATGGTTGCTGAATAGTTTTTTGTTTTTTTCCAAGGTCACATATACTTAACAAATAATCTTAAAAACCCAAGTTGTATGAATATGAATATTGGTCTGTAAGTCAGGAAATCTAGGTTGTGGTTGTTCTTCCATATCTGGCAATACTAACTATATCTTAGCTTCCTTTCCTGTTTAAACAAAATTAATCATCAGGCCTCACCAATTCTGATATTAAAAATTAACCTAGAATTTCCTAAAATATAGTACAATGGAATGAGAAGATACAGTGACTAGTTTGGACACAATCTTATTACTCAGCATATAATATTATTTTTTAAAATTAAGATGCCATTTTTAGATCCTACTACATGCTAAATGTCTTACATATATCAGTTCATTTAATTCTGAGCCATACACTAAGTGTGGGAGAAAATTATTATTAGTCCAACTCTACAAATGAGAAACCTGAGGTTCAGAAAAATAAGAGGCATTTCCAAGTTCACAAAGTGCTGGAAGTGAGGATCTGACTACAAGGTTCATGCCTTTGTCTCTAAAATTGTCCATTTGGTAAGTAAAAGAAAGACATCTGTCCACTATTGGGCACTGCATGTATAGATTAAATAAAAAAAAAATGAGGGCACTGCATGTATAGATTAAACAAAACAAAACAAAACAAACCCATAAAGCCAGGCTGAATAAACTGGTATGTTCTGGTAATTTCCAACTCCTCAATTTACTTAGAATATTAACTAAATTAGGAAGTACTATGCTTTCCTCGGGTTATAAGATGGGGTATGCACTGCCATACTAATCACAGGTCACAGCATAAGAAACACATTCTGTACTGTTTTTAGAAGCTGGGTACTGTACTTAAAATCTCCTATTTAAATTCTAGACTACTTCTCGGCTGGGTGCAGTGGCTGTAGTCCCAGCACTTTGGAAGACTGAGGCAGGAGGACTGTTTGGATCCAGGAGTTCCAGACCAGCCTGGGCAACGAAGAGAGACCTCATCTTTAAAAAAAAAAAAAAAAAAAATTACCTGAGCATGGTGGCATGTGACTAACAGTCCCAGCAACTCAGGAGGCTGAGGTGGAAGGATCGCCTGAGCCGAGGAGGTCAAGGCTGTGGTGAGCCTTGATGGTGCCACGGGAGTGAGACCCTCACTTAAAACACTTAAAACAAAAAAATAAAATAAGTTCTAGTCTTCTATGGAAAGTGTTGATGGTTCTGCAGTCATTAAGAGCCAGGATCATATAAAATGAAAGGATGAAATGAGAAGACCTCATCTTCATTGACCTTGTGAGCATTTCTCGTTTGATAACCAGATAGGACCTACTCTATTTTCAACTTCAGAACATAACTTTTACATAGCTAGTTTCCCTCAAAACCAAATGTGGTTGGTAAGTAAATTCCCTGTGCTGATAAAATGACAGACGAAAGTGACACAAAGGAAAGACTGGGGGAGTAAGACATAAATCAAGGAGACTTAGGAGGAGAAAGACATTTCACGTTCCACAAGTGAGGAAAAATTAAAATAATCAAAAAGCGATCAGCCAAGAGAGTCCCATCATCTTTTCCATGTCATGCCTTCACTTTACAACTAACCAAAAAAAAAATAAAATTCTTTTTATTCGGGCGTGGTTCAATACAGACACAATGTGACATTTAGATGGAATGAAACTGTCCAGGTAGTAGGTGTGTGGTTACCTCCAACTACTGTAATGTCCTTTGCTGTAGCTTTGCCTAAAATACCAGCCGCGAAAGCCTTTGCCGCCGGGCGTGGGGACCACGGTGTCCTGAAGCCGCCCCACCGCCCAACGCGGTGCTGGGCCAGAGACAGGGGGCGCTGTGCACTTATTTACCCCCACTTTTTTTTTTTTTTTTCCGGTGTTTTGCAGTTCACATCGCCTCGGCAGTGTCACCCTCCCTGGCCACCCGCCCCTCCCTCCTCCGGGTCCCCCCTCCTTCTCCACCCCTTCTCCGTCCTCCCCCCGGATCCGACGTGCTCGCTCCCATCCCGCTCTCACCTCGGGGTCTACCGGGGGACCCGAGGGGGCGCCCGGCGACCCGTCCCGACCCACTCCGGAGCTCCGCCTCGACTTTCCCGGGGCCGGCCTCGGAGACGGCGCCCGCCCTCCCGCCCTGCTCCCCGCGGGCCCCGACTGGCGTCCCCCCGTGTCGCCCATCCTCCCCAGCCACCTACCGCCTCAAGATCCAGGGGACTTCGGGGCAGCCGCGTCGCCGCGCTCAGCCCAGACGCGGCGGCCGAGCGCCCCGCTGCCCGTCGGGGAATGGCTCAGAGGCTCGCCGGCTCGCGGCCCGGGGTCGCGGCGGCGGGGGGCGGGGCCGGGGGCGGCTCCGAGGGGCGCGAGCCGGCAGGGGCGGGGGCGGCGGCAGGCGCGGGGCGGGGCGTCGGGCGCCGGGCCCCGAGGGTGGCCGAACGCCCGCGGGGCCGAAACCGTTGAACCCGCGCGCGCCGCTCGGGGCGTGCGGGGCGTGCTGTGCGCGCGGCGCGGGCGCGGCGCTGTCCGGGGCCGCGCGGCGAGAGCGGGAGGCCGCGGGGGGCCGCTCCCTGGAGCTGACAGGCTCGCCCTGGACGGGGCGCGCCCGCATGAACAGCCGTCGGGACCCCAGTCCACGGCCCTGAGCGCGCGAGGGTGCCGATGGCGGCGGGTTCCGGGCGGCGTCCGTGAGGGAGGGCGCCTCTGTGAGGGAGGCCGCGTCCGTGAGGGACGCCGGGTCCGTGAGGAGGGGGCTCTCTGTCAGGGAGGTGGCCTCTGTGAGGGAGGCCGCGTCAGTGAGGGAGGCGGCCTCTGTGAGGGAAGCCGCGTCGGTGTGGTGAGGGCGGTCGCCTCCGTGAGCGGGGGGCGTGTCTGGGAGGGAGGCGGCGTGAGTGAGAAGAGGTTTTGGGAGGGAAATGATGAGGCAGATGGAGACTCGTGTCTGTGAGATGACAATGGGACATTCGAGCTGAGGCGTTCAAAAAGCGATTTTATGTGTACACAAGAAAAAATGTGCCCACACCTCTCTAGGAGATCGATCGATCGATCGATCGATAGATGGATGCGTACGAGGAGGACCCCTCAAAACAAAAGTATCTTCTGGAGAGCGGGCGCCTTGCAGTGCGCTCGGAATGTGCTTCTCCGCAGCGAACGGTCAACCAGAGTTTCTGAAGTTTTGAGACGGCGGCGCCACGATTTGCAGAAGACACGTCCGCGGCTGGAGCCCACAGGCGACCGGCGCGACCCGCCGTGACAGCGCACCCGCCACGCCGCAGTTTTTGACCCCAATCGGCACGACCCCCGTGCCCTCACGCTACCCATTCGCCCGATCTCGCCTCGGGTGTCCCCAGAGGAGAAAGGCCCCCCGAGGGAAATCGTTCGGCCGCTGCGGAAGAGGGAGAACAAAGCCCGCCAGAAGCACTCGAAGGCATCCAAACGGAGGAGTTCAGGAAGGACTCTGAGCCGCGGGAAGGGCGTGGGGATAGCCAGGCTGAGGCAGGGGGCGTGGCGCGGGAACTGCTCTGAAGGTGGCAGACGCTTAAGCACGCCAGCATACAGACACCGTGTTTCGAAGAAAAACGCCAGGGTTTTTCGGCGCCCGCTCGTGTGTGGCAGAGGCGGCTCCCAAATGGTAACGTGGGGAAAGGGAGGCGGAGTGAGAAACCTTCCCCAAGCAGCCCTTCGAAGGCGAGCGCCGCCGGCGAGGCATGGCCGAAGGAGCGGGGAAGCCGGGACGCGCGGGAGGAAGCAAGCTCGACTGGAGTGACCAGCGGGAGGAAGGCCTCCGAGGAGGGACCGCCGGGCCAGTCCTGGAGGGAGGCGGAGAGCAGGAGGAAGGGTTAGGAATAGGGTAGTAGGGATGCGTGGTCTAGAGCGGGAACAACGAAGTGTGGCGAGTTCTAGAAACCCACGTAAGACCAGGGCAGCCGGGCCGTAGAAGGCAAAAGTAGAAGGTTGGAGACGAGCTTCAAGAAGTGGGAAAGGCCAAAATTACACGGCATCCTGTAGACTCTAGTGAGGAGGTTGAATTGTAAGCCTCGGGACGCATCGAAGGGTTAGGTGGGGCCGCAATGTGTTGCAAAGGTGAGGCGTTTCACAGGCGCGGCCACGTGCGGGCAAACAAAGGCCCTGCGCTGCAGAGCCAGCTTCCGGGAACGGGGACAACCCACCTGGCGTCAGAGACGTGAGCGCAGGGTCGGGTCCTGTGTCCCGAGGCCGCGACTCCGGGATGAGACGCTTAAGCACGCCAGCATACAGACACCGTGTTTCGAAGAAAAACGCCGTGGGCCGTGGAGGGGGGTCTTCCAGCCCAGATGAAGAGACTCCTAAGCGCGGATTCCATTCTCATCCCTCTAGTCCGAATACAAGTTTTCTTCTTCAGGAATAGACTTAACCATGGAACCTGTATAATGATGTGTGTGTGTGTGTGTGTGTAGCAATAAAATCATTTTTGATATTAATATATGAAATCAATAAACGTTGTTGCAAAAACGTGCATTGGAAGAAAAAAATTTTCAGATAAAAAAATCAGTAAAATACTGTGGGGAAGAAAGAAATTTTACATAGAAGAAGTAGACTGGATTTTTCGATAATTGATGGAGAAAAATGAACCATACAAACACATTGAAACTTCAAAAATTTTCTTGTTGATTTGGCATGAAATATCGGCATCTATAAGGATAATTTAGAACTCATAATACCCTTTTACAATGAGAACTTGACAACAGATTAATGACTTTTAGCAATTTAAAGAGTCTTTAAGGTTAGATACTGCCTAAAAAAACTTGAAGTGCCCTGCAATCATTACAGGTTTCCCCACATTTAACAATACTGAAAATTACCAATAACAAGTTATGAAACTGAAATTAACCTTTCTAAACTTTCCATAATAACAAATGCTAATTGAATAACAAATAATTCATTCTTATCAGAGAAAATGCATTACAAAATTGCTGTCAAATAATAAGACAATCAAAAAACATAAAACTAAAAATATCGGAAAAACATTGTGGAGTTTCAGGCAGTTCTTTAAAAATATTTTTCTGGATTTTTAAGATATGTTTGTGGTATTATCTTTTTAAAGTCTGCAATTTCTGTCATTTTCTTATTTTTTTTTTTTTTTTTGGTATTCTAAGTAAATATTTACTTTGACTCCACCCTCAAAGGATTGAAGAATGGATTAAGATAAAAGCGTAGAACTAGAAATCACAATTAGGAGGACAGTAATTCATAGTATGTGTCTTACTACTAGTAAGTAGATGTTTTATTTACATGTTCATATCTTATTTAACTCTACTTTCACAGTATCTAGTACTAATAACATGCACAAAGCTTGCCTGCTTTTATGGTATGTACACTAGTGAAGACAGATACCTCCAATTCAGTAAGCTAATTAAGATAAAGGTACTTTAACCTGGGTGGTGCTACTAAAAGCCTGGCAACTCAGAAAAAGCTGAAAAGGTAGCATTATCTAGTGTTTACCAAATGGTCTCCTTACTAGCCTCCTGCCAATAGTCTGCCTTTCATTCATTTTTTTTTTCCACATTTACAAAGCATTTAATGAAGGATACACAAAACACATAGACTCAATAATTATTATGACAATATGTTAAAAGTCAATAGAGATTTGGTTCCATTCTGCTCAGCTTAGCTCAGCAAATGCATTTTAAAGACATTATGCATAAGGAATTGAAGCTACGAAGTCACTGAAGACTAGTATAGCTGATGCACAGTTAGCAAGAGAATGATAGCCTAATCGTAGTACCTATATACTGATAAGTAAAAGATAGTATATGTAGTAAAAGTATTTACATGTAATAGAAGTACTATAATGAAAGATGTAATTCTGCTGAAGGGTGGGAGAGAGGAGGAGCGAAATCATCAAAGGGTTCATAGGTGAGGTATGCCTGATCAGGATGTTCAAGCATAAAAAGGTTACCCACTTAGAAAAGGATACTTCTTGCAGCTGAAAGGACAAGCCCAAAGACATACAGGAATGACACAGCAGTCAAAACAAGAAAACATCAGTAATTCAGTACCGCAGAAATACAAAATACAAGAGACTGCCTGGTAGTTGTTCAATATAAGGCTAAAGAAGGGTGAAGTGTCTTTTATCTCCTTTATAAGAACATGGAGAGACGTTGATGGACTTTAGGTTGGGTGTTATAATACTCTTTGACCATTTGGAAAAGAAGCACTTACATGACAACATGGAAAATGGATTGGGAAGAAGAGTAGGCAGCAAGCAATGCAAGAGTGGTGGGGCATCAGTTCACAAGTTTTATAGTAATCCAGAAAATGTTTATAAAAGCCAGAAGTAAGGTAGTGACCATGAAGACAGAAAAAAGTGCATGTAGCTGAGAGAATAAGGGAAAATTGATAGAGTTTAGAGACTAAGAATGAGAAGTGGAAATAATGATGCCAGTTATTGACTTGCTCACCTAGAGGGATATAGGAAACAATAAAAAGATTGATTTCCCAGATGAGACAAAGAGAATAAGATCTAGATTGCAGATGGTGGGAAGGGACAAAAACAATAAGTGAAATAAAGAGATCATCCAGTATAAGTGGAAGAGGTCTGTTGTGGATGGCAGTAGGAACTTGAAGATTTGAAATAGCATTTGTGGGGGAATTTGCAGAGAGAATTAAAGACAGATTAACATTACTGAGGAGCCAGTTGAAGATCAGGAATTTGTAGTGGTATTAATCTGTAGGATTCATTGATAAATAAAGGAGGGGATGATAAATTGAAAGAATAATAAACCTGAAGTCCTCAAGAAACCAATATTCAGGAACATCAGAACAGAGAGTGAGAATTTTACAAAGATACAAGAGGTATGTTTTCAGAGAATGGGATAACTGAGTGAAGGAATTCAGAGAAGGGATGGTGGTTCTATATATGACCAACCAGCATGCAGCTACAGAGTTGTAGACCAGAAGTGAAATTAATATATAGGTCATTAGACTTGACAGACTCAAGGAACTGTCCAGGCTGCAGTATTAGGCTATTTATATTGACATTTAAATCAGTGGCATGTGATAAGAATGAAAACCAGGTACTGAATACTGCATTGACTATGAGGGTGTAAAAGGAGATAGCAGATGGTGGATAGCAGACAGTAGGTAGAAAGGAAGTTATGAAGAAGTAAGATGGGTATGTAGGAGGAGACCAGAGGAAAAAATATGGGATTTTATAAGGTAAGGAATTCTCCACATGGCTCCCAAACTCTTGCCAAGTCTATAACCAATAAAAATTTAATGCATTTCCTCCAAGATTATTCAAATTCTCAATATCTTAAGTCAAAGGTATATCTGATGTGGAAATAACAGACACTGTGACAGTTTTTTCCAGAAATTTTATTGGACTACTGGGTCCTTTTCTGTAACTCTATATCCTGCCATTAGTACTGACACATATGAATAGGCCACTTAGGGCATTCAAAACTTTGATCAGGCTGGGCTTGGTGGCTCAGTCTGTAATCTCAGCACTTTGGGAAGCCGGGGCGAGTGCATTGCCTGAGCCCGCGGGTTCACAACCCGCCCGGGCAACTCGGTGAGATCTCATCTCTACAATAAATCAAAAATTAGCCAGGTGTGGTAGTGCATGCCTGTAGTTCCAGCTACTGGAAGGCCGAAGTGGAAGGATTGCGAGAGCACAGTATGTTGAGTCTGCAGTGGCCGGGAGCGTAACACTGCACTCCAGCCTGGGCAAGGGAGTGAGACTCCAACTCAAAATAAACAAACAACAACAACAAAAAACTTTGATCAGGGCAATGGGTGTGATCTCTTCTTTAATAAGTCACCTTAAATAACTTTTAGTTACAAAACTGAAAAGACTGTGTTAGATCAAAGACTCTTACCTGCTAAATTATAAACTACACACTTCTTAAATCTTTAGCTTTAACTGATATCTTACTCTACTGGGCAGTCTCTAAAAAAAGAAATCAATAGACTACTTTAACCTGCTTTTCATGTAGTATTCCACCTTAAGTCAAACACATGCACATTCAACAAAATATAAAGAGTGTAGTATTTATATGTGTAACTAATATGAATTAAAAACTTAAAGGTCTTTACAAATTTTTATTAGCATTCTGTGATATATAACAATCAACTTAATAAACATCACTATTACAAGAAAAATGAAATGAATTTATATTATTTAAAGCTCTTTATTGGCTGTGCATCCTTGAATAAGTCATCTAAATTCTTCACACAATTGAAATGTATTTTTGTGCACCCAGCAATCCACACGGGTATGTACTAGGCAACCTTCAACACAATGAGTTAGAGGCCTTTGCTTGGCCAACCCCTGGGGACTGGGGGACTTACTCTTCCAACCAATGGACAGAAAAAGAGAGTATAGGAATTCCTAGAGGAGGTTATTACAGGTCAGGGCTGCACATGATGTCCATCACTTCCATGAACATTTGTTGACAATAGCAAATTTCATGGCCACATCAAACTGCAAGAGAGGCTGGGAAACATAGGCCAGTCGTAAGCTCAGGAGTAAGAGTAAACAAATCTGGTTAGCAGCTCTGTACAGTGGAGGGTCTCTGCTGAGTAGGGTCCCACGCTGAGCCTGAGGGCTGGGGTTCTGGACTCACTCTGCATTCCTGTCTTCTGTGCAATGGGTGCTGTAGTTTTGCTTTTCAAAGTTTCTGAAGTTGGCTTCAGAACCTGTCCATAAGACTGGGAGCTGCTTGAGGGCTCAGCTTTGGACACTGAGTAAATATTTTCAGGTGGAAAACTTCTGAGAACATGTTTTGAGTTGTAAACAACTTATTTATAAACAGACTTTAGTAAGAAAACCCACCTGTAAGTTGGGAACTAAATATATGTGTGAGCACAACTGCATATATTACGTCTCACAACATCTTGAGACAGTGTGAATTGGCTATTGTACAAGATCACTGGTGATTTGCTCCCATGCTTTAATAAGCTTCAATTCTTTATCATCAGGGAGGAGTGGGTCACAGGCATGTTGGGAAGTGACTGCCCATAATCATCTGGGATTTTTATCTGTGCAGCCTACTGCCTGCTCTAGATTTGTTGTAGATCAACACAACAGCATTGTTTTCTACATCTGTGGGTTTTGTGGCCCTATAGATTGATTTAAAATAATTTTGTTTTCCATTAACCTCCAATGGAGCAAAATGAAAGTTCATGAGAATAAAAATTTTGGACCCATTAAAAAAACAAAGCTCATTGCATGTCAATTCCTCATATTTAACAGAAAATATTTCTACTGTGCCATTGCCACGACTGCCTTGTTAAGTTATGGTGTGGCCACCTGCTCTTTGAGCTATGGCCAGGTCATGTTTTATTAAGCTTTGGTCCCCTCCCCTACCTTGGGAAGGTGAATCACCTCCTTCTCTCTCTCTTTCTCTCTAATATACTTTCTAAATAAACTATATTTTCTGATCTAAAAAAAAAATGCTTCTACTCAGTCTCCTATGATTTTATGTTGATTATGAAAAATAAAATACATGTAATATTTTGTTAATAACATACTCTAAAATTAATGTAGTTGGATATAATATCAAATTCTTTAAAAATTTTAAACTAGAATATTCTGTTCTTTTAAAATGAATATTTTGGGTAAACATATTCTATTAATTTTCTTTCCACAGATGAAATACAGACAATGAACAGCAGGGGGCACAAAAATCAAAAGTTGTTTGCTACAAAGTGAAACAGTAAAATCTCATGGAGTGGAAAGCAGATAAATTTTGGGGTCAGTTTGTCTGAGTCCAGCTGGCTTCACCACATATAAGTTGAATGCCTTTTATTTAACCTCTCTTAGCTTCTTCAATGGAAGATTCATCACTGACATAGAGATTAAATGTTAACATATTGTAGAAAGACAATAAAACTAGGAGTTATTTCTTCCTTGTTTATTACTTATATATGTATATGCATACCAGAAACATACATCAAACAAATGAAAATTTAGATTTTATAGAAATTTATGCAGACCATAAACATGGAAATGGTTGTAGTTTTGTGTTAGCATATGAGTATAGACAAACCAAAATTAAACAAAGCTAAACAACAAAATGACATTATTCACTCAGATATAATCAGTTTTTTTCTACATGTGAAAATATGAATGTCAAAGAAAGCTTCAATGTAGATATTTGATTATATTTTCTACAGTGTTTCTCAGAAGGTGATCTAGGAAAAATCTACAACAGTAGCATCTGGAAGTGATTATTTTGAATGCAGATTTCTATCCTAAGCAGAATCTACTTTTTCAGACCTATGGGAATAGCACCTCAATTTCCTCTGGTAAAACAGAAACAAGAACACCGTTCTTGCTTTCTAGGCTTCTATGATTATTTAAACAGCATGTGTTGTGAGGCTAGCACTGTACCTGACACATTTGTCATTATGGTTCCTTTTTTTCTAAAATGACATGTATGTACTCACCAATGACTTGTTCAAGAATATCTGATCATAGGGCCATCTTTTCTAAAAAGAACTAAGGCAATTTCTGCTACTTTGGACATGAAGGGACAAACATTCTTTTTCATCTAGTTGGTGGCTATGGTGTAATCTTTCAAATAACGTTTTCCCAACATTTTCTATATTCCCTAGGCACTGGAAGACTTGATCTACTTAAAACAACACCCCAAAACTCAGTATACATTCTCACTAATTTTAATTTAACCAATCAAAATTTTAGGTAATTCATATAAGACTAAGCTTAAATATATATTTGTTGACTTTAAAACTTGAGGTTTTATCAGTGAAATTCACTGGTTTGGATTTTTATAAATTTATTTTAAAGTTCTTTAAGTATCAAAATGAAACTGTAACAAATATTGATGTAATCATCACATACCATTGTTATCTATTCAACAAGGGTGTCTACTCATTAAGAGTTTACTTTCCAACTATTAATCTAGTTCAAAAATAAAATAAAAATCATTAATCTCTCATCAATCAAAAAAACCACTAATAACATTTTAATATTTAATTTTCCTTAGTTTTTCAATACATACATATAAACTGTATTTCCTAAAAAGTGGATTAAACTCTATGTATTACATAATTTGTAAGCCATTTTCAATTCATTAGATAATAATATTCATCATATTCTTAACGACTGCCTGTTATTTGATAGTATAAGTATGATGATCATACTATGAAATAACAGGCAATCATATAGTTATGATACCATATAGATATGATACTATATTTTATTTATCCCATATTATTGACTTTTTTAGACTATTGCTTATTTTTAATCTCTAAACAAAAATGTGATAAAACCTTTAGGATAAATTCTTAGAATTACTAGGCCAAAAAGGGTATATGAGAGGATATAAATATGTGTGTGTTTTCTCATACCCTCAACATTATAGGAATATTATTGCTCTTTTCCCTTTTTTTGTTAATATAGTAGGTGAAAAATATTTTAACTTACAATTTGTTATTAGTAAATTTTTTTTAAAAAGGTCATATTGATGACCTATCATATGTCTTCTTTTGTGAATTGCTTTTTCATGCCTTTAGTCCCTTTCCATATTACAAAGTCTCTCTCCTATTTTGAAAACCTCTTCACCAGTTTGTCTTTGCTCACAATTTTTTTCATACAGAAGTTTTTGCTTGTTTTTTAAATCATCTATTCTGTCAATCCTTTTATATACAATCTCTGCTTTTAGGTTCTACTTGGGAAGCTTTTTTTAACCCAAAATTATGCAAATATTTACCTATGCATTCTGGTACAGAATATAAAGTACACACCCAAGCATATATAGGAATTTAAAATAGCAATTCATTCAATCATTTATTCATGTGTGCATATTCATTCATGTATAGTGAGCACATATACACCAGGAAATGTTCTAAGTGGGGAAAAAGCAGTGAGCAAGACTGCCAGGGTTCCTGCTCTCATGGAGTTATACTCCAGAAGGAATATAATCATGTAGCATATAATTTAATGGGAGATTTCAAATCAATGGGGGAGAGAATGGACTATTTAATACACGATGCCATTATAACTGCTAATTAACCATTAGAAAAAGAAGATTATTTCATAACATCAAGCGTATTACAAATGGATTTAAAGTCTACATTTTAAATTATGAAAATAGTATAAGAAAATTATATAAAGAAACATATACATTCCTAAACATGAAAATTTTACAGTAAGATCTCAAGGCAATTTGGGGAATGACGTATTTTTTTAATGGAATAGAACAAGGCAATTTTTGAACAATAATCTTTATTAGTGTATTTTCAAAGGTACATATAATCTTGAGCTACTGCATTCATACATTTGTCATTTATTCTTCAAAGTTTACATGTATTTTGCTCCAAATTTTGATAAGTACATTTTTATACTAATCAGTAACATATAATAATTTAAAATATTAGTCTTATCCCTGAAATCACCAATTAATTTACTCAAATCATCTCATTATCTAATTCTACTACATTAAAAACTTTAGAACATTACTTCTCAATTAAGCAATTTCTTTTTTAAAACTGCAAAGATGGGCAGTGCAAGAGCTGATTCCATAAATCTCAGAGAATTCTTAGAAAACTGTTGCTCTTTATCTCTGATCTATTTTCTTGAATAATTTGGGCAATTCTCTGATAAGTTACATTTGAGAATAATGGTAAGAGTACCTCTAATCTCAACATTTTAGCTAGTGTGAAATGTCATAGGCTCCCTTCCCACATAAGCAGTACATAATTATGCCAATAAGAAAAAATTACCATGATCTAATGAAAAGGAGCACACTCCAATGTAAATATATCTGTGATTAAATGGTTAAGTGTTACAAAACATGTGATGTGAAATACTTCCTTCAGCCTCCATAAAATAATACATACAGTGGATAAACATTAAGTTCCATAAATCCAAAACAGATCTTTTATAATTAGTAAATAAAAAGACAAAAATGAAAGACAGAAAGCCCTGTGATCTTTGTGAAAAGACATTTATCTAACATCTCCAACTGTGGACAAATAAATATTTTCATTCTTGTATTTTAAATTACTACCAAAAATATTGTATCTTTCTACAAACAACAAAAAACAGGCATACAGTATCTAGAAATGTTTTTTTTCTCTGACAAGAATGTCAAGTCTTTGAAAGTATGCTAAATTTTTTTTTCCTGAATAAGGTCACTATAATCTTAGGTTAAAGTTACAGTAAGCAGTTCAAGCAAATGCATATTGCTTAGGTTTTAAGCAAGCAATTTTGAAATGCTATTTAATTAAAATGTAAGTATAAATATGAAACTATTGTAGGAACATTTATAAACACTTCTTGGGAATACTCACAAATCAACAAGTAATGAAATAACTGATTTCAAAATAATGAAAGGGTGATATTATATGTAATGTTTGGTAACAAATCCAAAAATATCTTTAAGAGATGAAAAAGAACATAAAAACACAGCTTATATTATTCCAATTTTTTAAACCTAGCAGCAAAATAAACTATTTGCATATAATGTAGTACAATGAGCATTTGTCCAGAAAAGACCTCAAAGTCTTTAAACTATTATACATAAACCAGAATAAAATCCACTAGGATAAATAATCTAAAGATGTCCAGAGTAGCTTATCAAGAACTGCTAGACATTCTTACCTGCATCACTGAATCCTAAACAAGCTTATGCAAAACTGTGTTCTGGATAACTGACTCTTATGGCTCCCCAGTAACAAGCGCGGATAAGGCAGATCAAACCTAAGAGATAAGCAATTGCCCAAGAAACATAAGTTGCATGAAATCGCCTTGCAAAATCTTGGGTGCCAACCTAAAACAAAAAGCAATATAAAAACAAAAGATTAGAAACTTTAAGAAAATATCTGCTTAGAGAATTTGTGCTTAGTGTGATTTTTATGAAATATATCCTCGGACTGAAGCCACAAACATAAACATAAAACATGAGTAGGTGTATCTGTGGACTGTAACTAACAGACAATACTGCTACTTATATTAACTATAAATTTTATGCGGTAAAAAGCACAAGAAAATAAGTTATCTCTACAAGGAATTAATCTATGTAACTTCTTACTTTCATGGCACACAGTAGGACATTGCTAATAATATGGGACCAGTAGTACTGAGGAACAAAGAAGTACAGAAAGTAAAAGGCCAAAACAGATCTGTTTCTTCCTCTTTTGGCATAATCCTCATGCCAACTGCTTAGCTTCAGTCTCCTATAAGAATAAGCCATCCCCATATTGGTAATAAATCTCTGCTTGACTTGGATATAGGGAAGAATTGTTTTCGGATCTCCAAGCAAAATTGGTTCTGGCACTAAATAAAAACAAATGGGCTTTTGTTAAATGAATGGTAAAGTTCCCAATAGCATGGACTTTCAGAAGGGTACAAAAACACCATTTCACCTGGATGGGCAAGTGCCATTAATAAACAGATCCACGGATTGAGTGGCTGATTGCCCAAATTCATTCAGAAGCTTCTGGGCCTGGCATGCTAAGGAGACAGTCTTAGTGGTCACTGAAGATTGTCCCATGTCTTACCATTAACTACTGATAAAGCTGAGAGGAAAAGAATCTAACAACAAAGTAATACTCACAGTTAATCCAACTCCAATGAAAATACATATCATTCCAATGGTAATATATGCACAACAGCGTCTTCGCGGAAGTGCACTACCCACTGAAGAGCTGCAAATTCATGACAGCAAAGAGAACATTAAGTATTTACATAGTCTCCATTTCATCTTTGTGAGTTCTTACTTATAGCTTTAGTAACATTATTTTATATACTTTTATTCATTGCTTCAACCTTAGAGACAAGATCGTGCCTTTTAAAACGTCATTTTGATGAGTAACAAAATCATACGTGGTTACTCTGTTATATTGTTGTAGCTTTAAACAAAGTTCATGCCTTGCTCATTGATAAGATTTATCAAAATCCACTGTAGTCCCTAATAATCTTCCAAGATAAAAGTCTATTTCCAAAAAAATGCATTCCAGAATAGAAAATCAGGGCTAATCTTACAAACAGCATTTGATTTTTTTACAGTTTTAACAGTATATATTTAGTGTAGAAAATTTGGAAAATAAAGGAAAAAGGAAAAAAAAATTACCTATGACCCTACCATTAAACAGTTGTTCAACATTGTAGCATATTTTCCTCTGGCCATTTTTGATAATTTGCCAATATATAGCATGAACACTTTCCTGTCATTAAGTATTCTCAATCTGGAATTCTGATAGATGAATATAATATAATTAACTGATTCTTTACCATTGACCATTTAAAGTATGCTCATTATTATACATGCCAACAAAGCATCATGTGAAAGCATTGTGTTTATTTTTCATCATTTTTTAAAGTTTTTTTTTAAAATTAGGATTACAAAATTAAAGGGATTAAGCTTTTTGGAGTCTTTTAATAACACAGCCAAAATTAGGAAATTAATTTAAATACATATGTTGCTACAGTGCTTCTCAATTGAAATTCCAAATCCAACAGTATTTAGCTCTCTATACTTCTAATTGTGATAATTTTCAAAATGATAAAAGTTGTAAAAGAGAGCAAATACTCAAATTAGTACTTTCTTCCCTGTCTAAATATACATATTTTTATTAACACATATCACATGCCAGGTACTGTGTTAGTGAATGACATAATGAAGTATCTAATTCACCTTTGTGTGGCCAAGTATCAAGATCATGTCTAAAACATAGTAACCTCTCAAAGAATATCTGTTGAATAAGTGCACAGAAATACTTGATTTAGAAATGTGCTATTCCAAAGAGGTTAATGTTGCATAAAAATTATTTAATTCCCAAATTTGAAAAAAAGATTAAATTTACTGCAAATATACATCATAAATTTTCCTGAATACTTGAACCCAAACATAAACATCTGGGTGACCTGGGACCCATCATTAATTATTGTATTGTACAGCTTTCTATCTGGAGTTACTAGAGCATGTAGGACTCTAGTAACATAATGTTGTATTTAGCCTAGCTATTTCAGGCTTTAATTCTTGTGCATCCATTTGGTGATTTTTCCTGCAGTATATCTCACAGATGGTTGTTGTTTCTCATTACTACCTGTGCACCTGTCTCTAGCAGTCTACAATATACCATGCATTAGAAGCCAACTAAACTTATTATGTATTGAAGAAGCCAACAAGTTCTAAGTGAAGTACAAGTTAGGATTGGGTACATAAGTGGTTTACATACAGGTGAAGTTTGGGCCTCTCATTGGACCTTACTTCACCTGGATTAGGATCAGGCACCCTTATTGACGTTATGTGTCCTCCCCACTCCCAAGTGAATATTGAAGTAGCTTTTCTGTGACTCAAGGGAAGACACTTTAGTACGTTAATTTCAGTGTGTGGATTCTGCCTAGAAAACCCATGCCCTTTTATCATCACTCAACTTAAACAGTCACTACTGGGAAGTCTTCCCAGAAAAGAAATAATTACTGCTACTCCACAACTCAAGTGCCATCTTACCGTCGGGATGAGGTAATGACCAACAAGCACCTATCACATGGAAAATAAAATCTCGTACACATTTAATACATATATGGTGTCTGTATGCAATATTTTGTATTGTTTTGGGTGTGTTAAAACGTTATATGTGTTTGTGTTAAACTGTATCCTTCTGTGACTTGTCCTTTTTACTTGCTCTATATTCTACATGAGCTTTTTATATTGATGTGTGACTAGCTAGTTGATTCATTTTCACAACTGTCATTATATGAATATAACACAATTTACTCATTCTCCCTGTAGATGGACATTCAAACTTTTTTCTCAGTATTTTTCTAGTATAACAATGCTGCTTTGAACACCCTTTTGTGTCTTCTTATATATATATGCAGGCACTTCTCAAACATACCTAGGAAAAGAATTGCTGGGCTGTATTGCAAACATATCTTGAACTTCAAAGTTTTACCCCACCAACACTATATGAGAACTACCATTGCTCCGCCCAAATTCTCATCAACTTGGTAATGTTCTCATTTTTTAAAATTTCATGAATGTGAATGATATCTTATTATGGTTTTAATATGCATACCCCTGGTTTCTAGCAAGGTTGATCACATATTGAGATGCTAGGTGACTATTGGTTTTCTTTTTCTATTAATTACTTGTTCATATCTATTGCCCCTTTGTCTTGGCTGTCTTTTGCTTACTGATTCACAGATATTTTCATAATCTGGATACTATTCCAGGCAGCTGTATACACTGCATATATCATCCTATAGCCTGTTTTTAAAAACTCATTTTTAAAAACATCTTTTGGCGAAGAGTTTTTATTAATGAAATCAATGTAGTGTATGTTTATCCTAATACAGTAAAAATTATCAATCTGTTCCTTTAAGGCTTATGATGTTTTATACCTTATTTAGGAAATTATTTCCTACCTCTATCATAAAAATATTTTTCTATATTTTCTTTTAAAAACTGAAGTTTTACTTCTTGTATTCATGTCTTGATACATAAGAACATAGTCTTTATAACTGCCAATTTTTATTTTACATATTTTGAATTTATATTATTGAGTGCACACAAGTTCAGAATTCAAGTTTCTAATGACATGACCATAATAACAGTTGTTTTTTTATCCTAAAGTGTATAAGATAAGGTACATGCTAAAATGCCATAATAGAGAAATCCAGAATACAGTAGTTTAAAAATAAGGTGGGTTTTTTTTTCTAGCATATAAAATTCAGAGGCAAATGTACAGCCTTGGGTTGGTAGTCACCTCTGATCTATGATTAACCGGCATTTCCAGAATCTACGTAAGTAACAAGGTTCCTGTTACAGTTGCCTTTGCTGCCCAATTTGAAGAAGGAAGAGAAAACCAACAAACAATTCCATCTTTAAGGGGAGTTGTCAGGAAGCTGCACTCATCATTTTTGTTCACAATCCATTGGCCCTATCTGTAAGAGACCACACTATCTGTAAGAGAAGCTGGGAAATACAGTCTCTAGCTGGGTGACCATTAAACTCAGAGTTCTGTTACTAAAAGGAAAAAGAAAAGAGCAGTCTCTACTATTTTAATTATTGTTAATGTTGCCACTTTAATGTTGGTTAGTGTTTGTCTGGTATATCTTTTCCTTTGGTTAGAGTTTCACAACTGTATCTTTTCCATCCTTTTACTTTCACTCAATGGTATCATATTTCATGTGTTTCTTCCTCACATTGCATATGGGTATTCTTGCATCTAGTCTGATAATTTCTGTTAGGTTTTACTGGTAAAATTAGTCTAAAATGTATATAGACTATTTCTGACACCTTATTTTGGCTTTCTATTGTTCCTGTATTTTCTGTTTTTCCACCCTCTTTTCCAGACTTCTTTTGAATTGACTGTAATTCTTTTATTCATTTTCCACTTACTATTTTGTAAATCTTACAATTTATTTTATTCATTTGGTAGTCGCAATTAAAATTTTAGCATATATACCCTTTAAAGCTAGAGTCATTTAGTTGATTCATTTTACTAATAAATACAAGGATTTTAAAAAGCCATAATTCCAAATATCCAACTCTCATCTTGATGTTATTGTTCTCCAGTATTTCAGCTCTATTGAATCCTTGTTTCTCCAAATTTGTTATTATTAATATTGCTGTTTTACTACTTTATACAGCCAATATTTCCAATGAATTATTTCCAATTTCTTGGTTTATCTTTCCTTCTTGCATTGCAGACAGTTTTGGAATATTTTTTCCATTTTTCCTAATTCATATTTTAGTAGTTCCCTAGTTCATCTATTATCATTTTTTTACTAAGGATATCAGAATGGTAGATACCCTGAGTCTGTTGGTTGGTTGGTTTTGCATTTGAAAATATCCATATTCTATATAAGTTAGATATTCTATATGGGTTAAACAGCTCTATAATACTAGTTTGACAGTTAATTTCTCCTAGTATTCTGAAAAAAACTTAAACTTGTTTTCTGGTCTCTATTGTTATTTTTTCATATTAAAAATCTGCCTTTTTTTCTCCCTGCTTTTTATATCTTCTATTTCTTGTAGGTTTTCTGCAATTTCAATGTAACACATTTACTTATCCTCTCGAATTTTATTATTGTTTTTGAATCTAAGGACTCATACTTTTCATAGATCTGAAAATTCTTAGAGATTATCTCCTCAAAATGTCCCTGTCTCATTCTCTCATTCTCTATTGTTTCCTTCTAGGACAGATATAAAGCAGACATCGTTTTATATATATATATATATATATATATATATATATATATATATATACCCTGTGCAGAATCGTTGGTAATTAATTTACCTCTATCTTCAACTTTAGTCTTCAGGTTTATCTAAACTGCTCTTTGACCTGTCCATTGTATTTTAGTCTTCTACAACTTTAGTCTTCAGGTTTATCTAAACTGCTCTTTGACCTGTCCATTGTATTTTAATTTATGTAATATTTAATTGTAGAAATTCTATTGTCTCTTTTTAAATTTGTCTGGTTATTTTTAACAAAAATATTTGAGACATTCACAGATTTACAAGGAGTTTTAATAAATAATACAGAGACAAATAATGTACCCTTTACCCAATTTTCCCCATGATAACATCTTATAAAACTATAATACAATATAATCAACATGATATTAGCACTCATACCATCTAACAATATTCAGATTTCTCATTTTATATATATATATATATATATACACACACACATGTGTGTATGCATGTGTCCTTAATTTTATCATATGTGTAGATAGAGGCATCTACTAGATGTCAAGATACAGAACAGTCCATCATATAAGGATCGTGTTATAAATCATACCCTCCTTCCTGCTTACCCCACCTCCTGTACCTGCCACACCATCATTAATCTGCTCTCCATTTCAAAATTTTGTTATTTGAAAAATGTTACATAAATGTAAACCTTATTGTAGGTAACCTTGTATGACTACTTTTCTCACTTAGCATAAATTCAATTTATCCACGTTGTTGCATGTGTAAAACTTGCTATTAACATTCATGTTCAGAACTTTGTATCTAATCATTTTTTTAATAGTCTCTTGTTTTTTTTCTTTTTCTTTTTTGAACACTTTTAGACATGGTTATAGCATATTCTATATCTAGCAATTATAAATCTGAAGTCTTTAGGAGGCTAATTATGCTGTTTCTTATTAATGCTGATTATGCCTATGGTATCTTATTTTCTCATGTGGTGAGTAATTTTTGTTAAAAATTTATTTTGGCAGATTTTAATATAAAAAAGCCTGGCATGCACAGTTTAGGGGTGTTTTCATCCACAGAGAATTTTCATTTGTTTTTCCCAGGCTCCCCAGAGTGATACCAACTCTAAACTTTAAGTTGATTTCTGGGACTAGGTTTTCCTAAACATATAAATGATGTAAAATAGCCTAAATTCACTGTTCTTTTAAATTCTTCACTTTGTAATCTCCTTTTGCTGGTGGGTTGTTGTGTTGTTTTACTTTTCCTGATCTAATTTTTTCTTGGAGAATAGTACTTTAAGGGCTTTATTGGGAGGGGGACAGTATTTCCACCTCTCCACCTTCTTCGAGGACAAAGTCTTTTCTCTCATTCTCTACCTGAACACTTAAACCCAAGGCTCAAGTTCCCTAATACTGGCAAATACCCTCAGGATAACCCTGGCTGTCATATTATCTTCAGTTTTGGTGCCTGGGGATTTTCTTTACTTTTATATGAGCTTAGCTATGCATTTTAAATAATGTTTTCTAATAGTTAATTGGTTTTCATATTACTGAATGTGAAAGTCAAGGTATACAAAAATGTGGAGAGTTGAATCTCAGAGGAAAAAATCGCCAATGTTCCCAAATATTTAACCACTCATTCTTCAAACCTTACAAAACACTAGAATTATGAAGGATGCCTGAAAAATTCTAGTGTAACTAGTGCTGTGAAAATTTATAAGGGAAAAAATATTCTAAGGAATGTTCTTTACATTACAATTTTCAGGTAAGGTAGACAAAGAAGGCTTTGTTAGGTAGGACTTAAGGATAAGGTAAGAAGTGAATAGATGAGGAGTAAGTCACTATAGCTAACAACAGTAGCGCTGTTCAGGTATGAAATAATTTGTTCCAGGAACAAACAGCAGAATGACCTTTCTCTCAGAGAAAGTTTCCGTAGATGAGTAGTAGAAGCAAGAATGTTTCAGCTAATTTGTGAAGTTAAATAGATGTTTTCCAGGTAGACAGGGATGAGGAAAGAACTAGTCAGGCCTGGCAGGATAATATTCAGGGACAGAAGTAAGACAGTGCATGATATGTTTATGAAAGTAGAATAATTTGTTGAGGCTAGGAAAGGGGGTTGAGCGTAGAGGTAGAAGAAAACAAAGATACAACTAGGAATGTTAGGCAAAGACTTAAACAAAGAGAGCAGTATATACTTTGCTAAAAAGTTTAGAATTTAATTTTTTAATTTAGGCAATGACCCCCTAGTAAACCACATTATGCATTTATTCCAATAAGTAAAACAGGTCCTTCCTCAGAATAATTTATATGCCACTGAACAGACAAACCTAGGATAACAATGGAAATGGTAACCCTTTAGGTTGACACCTCCTCGAGGTATGCCATAGCCATGAATTTGGAAGCCACTAAAAGGTCTGAAGCCAGAGAATTTAAAATGATTTATTTACTTAGGTACTATTATTCTAGCTGGAGGCTAAGAGCTGAATCAGAAAACCATTACAGGCAGTTGTCTGGTGAGAAATGCTGACTGCATAAACTATGGTAGAAACAGTGAGAATAAGAGGACAGAAATGTCAAGAGACAGAATTGATAGGACATTCCCATCTGATTATGGAGAATGTTGAAAAGATACACTCAGGTTTTTGGTTTGGTCAGTTGAGCAGATGGAATAATATTCATTCATATAATATATTCATCAACTTAGCTGTGCAGCAGGCCTAGGGGGCAGGCAGTTCAGAGTATAGCTAGAGGGTGAATGCCTGCAGGACAGATGTCTCTATAAAAAATGGAATGGACAGATTCTAGATGTCTTTGACCATGTGAAAAACAGTATTTTTGAAAGAGGGGAATTTAAGGAGTAATGATGATAGACTAATAGAAAACCAACCAACACTCACACACACACATATTTATCAACACATAAGGAAGATTAGTTTGCAGAGTGAGATAGGAAAGTCGGTCTGGTTGTATTTGAAATAACTATGAAATCTCAGGTTGAAATAGACTGCCAGGGAAGGGGGGACCATATAACATCACAAAGGATACCTGGTCCTAAATCAAGTGAGGACCAGTTGGAGGTCCAAACTTCATCTGCATGTAAACTGCTTATGTCCCTAATCCTGACTTGTACCCCATCTCTCTGTAATAAAATAAAGTTATAAAAAACACAGGCAAGATAGTGAATAGAGATTGCATGTTTATATTTGAAGCTTCAAAGAAAGATCTGGGGTGATTCAATGATATATAAATGACATAGGAATTTAAGAGAAAACCCAGACATAGTGTGGTCAAGTTCCAACTCTAGAGAACACCAATATTTAACAACCTGGAAGACGAAATGAAGCCAACAAAGAAGTGTTCTGAAAAGTGGGAGAAATCTAAGAGAAAGTAATGTCTGGAAACCAAGGAAATAATAATTTTAATTGAAAAAAAAAAAAACCCCTCTACGCATTAGTCAAGGTTCTCCAGAGAAACAGAACCAACAAGGACAGACAGACAGGCAGGCAGGCAGACAGACAGATAGATGATAGGTAATTGATTAGGAGGAATTGACTAACATAATTATGGAGGCTGAGAAGTTCCATAAAACTTAAAAACATAAAAATGTAAACTGGTAACCCTGGGATACTGGTTTCATGGCTCCAACCATGTCCAAAAGCCTCAGAAGCAAGGAACCAATGGTGTAATTCTCAGTCTGAGGGTGAAAACCTGAAGAACCAGGGAACCACTAATACAAGTCCTGGAGTCTAAAGGTTAGATAGCCTAGAGTTCTGATGTCCAAGGGCAGGAGAAGAGCATCCAAATTCCAGGAGAGAGAAAATCACCTTTCCTCTGCCTTTTTGCTAACCAGGCCCCCAGTGAATTGGATGGTGTCCGTACATGTTGAGAATGGATTTTCCACACTCAATTCACATATCTATCTCCTTTAGAAACACCTTCACAGACCTATCCAGAAGTAATGCTTTACCAGTTTCTCTAGGTATTCCTTAATCCAGTCAGGTTGACACCTAAAATTAACGATCATACCCAGTAACTAGCAGAGCCAAATACTAAAGAAAAAACATGCAAGATGTGGATCAAATGATTGGAATTTACAATTGGGGATTCAGTGGCCTACTGGGGACTGATGGCTAATTGTACTTTACTACAAAGGAGAGGGGTGCCACCAAATCAGATGAAAGTACAAGACCTGAAAAGAAGAATGCTGCATCCTTTTGAAAAGAGGAAATGAAGGGAGCATAGATAGAGATACACTTATGGATAGAGAGTATGAAGATGAAGGAGTTCACAGTTTCACTTATCTCGAGAGATAGGAGGCGATTCATTGGCTGAGACCTGGGAAAGTTAGAGATACTGAGGTGGGGGTTTAAGTGGAACGGTAAATATCTGGAGATAGCCATTTTGAGGAATAAGGAAGGAGTTAATCAAAGACCCTTACAAAAGATCCAGAAAAAGAGTTTAGCTAAAGCATAAAGCTATATACTTGTAAAGAGCTCATCAATATAAAGTTTTTTTTCAGTTCTCAGTTATCTTGTTTAAGGAAGGGGTAAGCCATGGCCACACAAATCCAAGATTGCAGGTTTGAAAAGAAGATAGATGGAATGATAACCTAGTGAGCCTAGCAAACCTAGGACTCTCTTTATATCTAAAATATTCAAAATGAATTTACTGTCCTCTGCCAGACACATTTCTTCTAGATCTTATATTCCTTAACTTAGTGAATGGTTCTGCAGTCTCTCAGAATAAAGTCACCCTTGATCCCAATCTCTCTTTCTCTCTCTCTTATCTCTTCACATCCAGTCCTATCTATCCCATTTCCTATTGTACATCTGTACTCTGACTCCTTTGTTACTTGGTAGAGGTAGCTCTTTCTATAGTGGACCATCCCACCCTCTTCTTCACATAATTCCCCCTCATCCTTCATAACTTAGTTTATATATCACTCCCTCCTTGAAACCTTCTTTCATGATCCCTTTCCCTCCAATCTGCATTAGGGCATCATCAAAGCAGAACATTCTGGTCATATGTCTTTCAGCACTTAAAACGTTACTGTAATTGTCTATTCTCCCCACTATGCCCACACAACTGAGTTCCTTAAAGGCAAGATTATGTGTTTTATTTCAAGCACCCAATCAATACCTAGCATGGAACTGTTTGTTGAATTAATGAGTAATTATAAAAAGATAGCATTAAACAGCAAAATAAAAGGATAATAGTATAGACAAAAAGTCTGTTTTTTAAATGGTAGGAGGCATTTCACAAAGAAATAGTGTATTGGTGATGTGAAAGACATGATATTTAATAATTATCATGGATCAAATCAATGTCTCTACTAGTCTTAGGTCCATTTTAACATTTGCATGAAAATATAATCCAAGTTGTAATTCAGAATACTAGAACTACATCTCCACTTTGGTGGTGGCCATAGCTGCCCAATGAAAAGAAAAGCATCACCCCCAGCTACAATAGTCCCAAGTACCACATGAGTAAGAAACGGTGATATGAGAAAATGACCCTTGGTCTTTGGAGATCTGAGGAAGCTTTCCCTACAAATTTTGTGAGATAAACACAGGGCATATTCATTTCATAGTAACTTAGTAACTCCTGTGACTTAAAAATAATTTTTAGATATTTGTGTTTAAAGAAATAAAATTCTCATAATCTTATTCTGACAGGTAACCCATCATTTTGTTATGAAGAAACGCATTCAAAAAGAAATCTAGATAGCAGCTCTGAGTCTTCATGTGATAACAATATCTGTGCTCAAATAATGAATGCCTTGAATCCTCCCATGTTTAGCATGTGACTCCAATTCTACAAAAATTCCTCTTAGAATATGTTTAAACTGACTAATTCCATGTGCATCTCTATGAATGTTGTTCTCAAAGTAGTTGAGACAAATTCTTATTCATATAAATACACTATCTTGTGATATTTCAAGAAATCATGGAGTATCTAAACAATATGTCTTTATTATTAGCAAAAACATTCCCATTGTACTAAAATAATTAACCAAGCAAAATCCCTTGAGCAAAATTCTCAACCTCTTGTAACAGTTTCTCATCTGTAAAATGAGGATAATAATCTTTGCATTCCAGTTTTGCTGTAAAGATTACAGCGAGTGTATATAAAGCAATTCTCACTTTGCCTAGCACACAGTCTGCTAACCACAAGATGGCTCTACTTTTCATTTTCTATAAAATTTTAAAAATGCAACTTGATGTTTTCCGTGAAGATACTTGCAATTTAATTTTGTTCTTTTTTGTGAAAATGCAAATACACAGAAGTATGTATCATTCACATGTATGTTCACATATGTCTGGGGGGAAGTGTAGGTGTATCCATCAAATACGTATATATTTTTCTGTGGAGTTATTTGGGGTTATCCAAATAACATGTACAGACTTCTGCTGGATTCAATAACGTTAAACATCTGAATGATTAATTTCACAAATAAAAAAGAAAATATCTGTTCTTTAGAAGTTAAATATGCAGTAAAGAAGTTTTTCTGGCAGGGCTATACTTAGCTGGAATCAGATCTAGCAGAGATAAATGAAATGTTTTGTTACATAGACTCTCTTTTCTAACATTTTTGAATAATTTTCTCCTATAAACCATTCTTGGAATTTCTCAACTTTTAAAGCAGATAAGATATTTATTTCATACTAAAGATCACACAAATTAAAGTATGATCTCATATTTTCAATTATAAAAATTGAATTTTCAAAGCGTTCCAGTTTAATTTACTTTGCCTAAACATTAATTCACAAATATAAATGGGGAATAACTTTTAACCAAACATTTATTATCAAAATAGATGTTGTGAAGGAAAGAGTTAACAGAGCAGGTCTGAGACTGTTATCCTGTTTGCAAGGTTGTTCCTTAGCTGCTATCTGGGAACTCGGATTTTTGGGGGAGTCCCTACCATTCCCTAACTGAAAAGAGTGGCTTACTATGTGTAGATTGTTTGTGCAAACAATATGGCTTATGCTGGAAATCTGGAATTTTGATATGCGCTGAACACTTGCGCATATCTGGAAATCTGGAATTTTGATAAGCGCTGAGCAGACGTCTGTGTGGCCAGCTCTAACAGAAACTTTGAGTACTGAGTTCGCCTGGTAGACATTTTACACATGTGATAACAATTCATTACTAGAGTGTTCCACTGCGACAGAACTCTTAGAAGCTTGTCCAGACTTCGTTGTATATACTTTTTTCCTTTGCTGATTTTGTTTTGTATACTTTTTGCTGTAACAAATCATACCTGTGAGTACAACTAAATACTAATTCCTATGAGTCCTCCTAGAAAATCAAGGAATCTTGGCATGGTTTTGGAATCCCCAACACAGATGCCATAAAATGTCTTTATGCAAAGTATCTTCTAGTGTTTCCCATTTTTATATTGCCTTATTTTTCTTAGGTACACCATTTAGAAATAGAGAGAAATAGACTGAATAGTTAAAACAAATGAATAATTATATAAACTTTGCCATCAGTAATAATCTTACTAGGCAGGAGATAAAAAAGGCTAACAAACACCCAATTATGAACTCCAAAACAATTTGGATTTTCTCCTAGATTATAGCTCATTTTATAAATATAAAGTTTAGATTATTTGTGATAGAGTGTAACCTCTAAGGACATTTGAAAATCTTTTTAAGGTTACTGATAATTGTAGCAATTTCACTTTCTTAGAAACTGATTTCCCTTTAGTGAATGATAATCTAGCCAATCAGTCTAATTTAAAAATGGGATATATTAAAGTTGTCTCCTTTATTATTAAAAAGCATAAATACATTAATCATGCATTCATTTCCATAGTATATCTTAAAATAAAAATCTACTTAAGTGAAAATTCTAAACTCTAAATTGTTCTCAAATACTCCTCAATAGTATTTCCAATGGTAGAGAACTTACATTTTTTTGCAGTGTGGGCATTTTGCCAGAGTGTTGAACCTCAGTTCCATCCACTGTAAAATAAATAAAGAGAGAAATTGAAAAGAAAAACAACTGAAAACTATCCAATCTGATAAGATGTTTTCTTAGTTTAAATGTCACCAGGGATCACAACAGAAGCAATCACCTTCTCATGGTTACATGAGCTTTTCCCTCCAACATTCTCTCCCCCTCTCTGAAAACACAGTTTGTAATCTCCCTCTGAAATAGTTCCCATGACTTTTCCAAGGCTCTGACGCAATCTAAGTTTGCTTTACAATGAAAACTGAATGTAATGCCATAATTAGGGTCATCTTTTCAGCTGTATGTCTTAGTTCACTTACAGAACATACAAACATTTTTTATGTGCCTTCAAAGTTGTTTTTCTTTTAGTCTTGAGGGTCAACCTTTTAAATACTTGAATACTTAGATTCATTACTAAAATGCAATTCTACTTAAGTGGGAAAGCTATGAAGTACATAAACTAAACAAATTAGGTATAGGTAGAACTAAAGTCAGACTGCTTCCTGTTCTTTCATTGCTTGCAAGATGTAACAAAGAAAATGTCTAAACTAGGTCACATACAATAGTTCTTTTATCTTAATCCATGGGAAAACTCTCTCAAATCTCAGTATTTCAGTAAAAGCTTTTCCTATGTGACCTTTCTGTTAAAATATGAATATCAGGCCAGGTACAGTGACTCGTGTCTATAATCCCAATACTTTGGGAAGCCAATACAAGAGGATTGCCTGAACCCAGGAATTCTAGACCAGCCTAGGCAATGGGAGTTCTAGATCAGCCTAGGCAACATGGCAAGAACTTGTCTCTACAAAACATTAAAAAAAAATTAGCCAGACTTGGTGTCACACACTTGTAGTCCCAGCTACCCAGGAGGCTGAGGTGGAAATATTGCCTAAGCCCAGAAGACCAAGGCTGTGGTAAGCTGTGATCATCTACTGCACTCCAACCTGGGTAACAGAAAGACTTTGTCTCTTAAAAAAAAAAAAATATATATGTCTATATATATATACACAAAATGAATATCTTATAATAGAGCATGCTATTATCTTCATTACTCTAGAAAACTCAGAGCTAAAGTTCAGCTTAATATACTAACTTTACAATACTAAATATAAAATATAGTGTGAACTTATATTTTTATGTGTGAATTCATTTTTTTTTGCTCTATTTTTTATTCTTCTTAATTCTTTCCATATTTTATTTTTAATCCTGTTGGACTTAATGTATTATTGTAATTTGTCTCAATTGTTTTTGAGATTTGCAAGCCAAGGCTGCAACAAAGTAAAGAATAAGTAAATGAATTATCCTAGTAATTAAAAGAGTGAAGGACAAAGAACATGGTATAAAGGATATAAGATTATTCATAGTTAGCCGATTAATAGTGATAAGGCTGTAAATCAGAATTAAGAGATTTGTAGTCAGTGTATTCTTTATAACACTGAGCATCTCTCATTAATCTGAAACTCTCAAAAGCAATCAACATCCACCCAACAAGTGTGTACAGTATTCCCCCATAATCATCAAATTTGTTTTTCAGAAATTTTGAAATCATATTTAAGTACCATATTTTAATCCAAAACTTATTTTCTTGCAAAAGAATTAAAGTTTTTAATCACAATTACTGTGCTAATATGATATGATTCATTTGATTGCACTAATTATTAAATAAGAGCCAGTTTTAGAAGTCAGTCTGTAGTCCGCATATTACTTTAGAAATTTTCTTCTGAGAGAAACATATCTAAATGTATAAATTATTTTAAAAATAATAAAAACCATGGCACCTACATATTTATCTAAACTTTCAATTTTGATCATTCTTTAGAATTCACTGCCAGATGAGTCCAACAGATTAAATATAAACCTAAGTAACAGTTGTCTTTGATTTTCCTTTTTTTCTTATTCCCCTTCCTATCTTATTAACACTTCAGTCAATTCTCTCAATTTTTTATGCTGTTCCTGAGCGTTGTCATCACTTTGCTGAAAAATAAAAGCCAAACATCTAGTCCCATACATCTTCAGGCTTGCCCTTATGCAATCCATTCTACACAGAATCCATATAAATAGAATTAAGCATAAAGCTCTTCAATAGCTTTCCATTACTCTTAGATAATGTTATTTCCTCTAGGTTAGGTGCTTCTGTATATGTACTAAGAACATGCTGCATTTCCTTACTCTAGTCTAAACACATTTCATCTAATTCTTGTTTTAATTGTCTTCCCCTTTCTATTAGATCAGAAAACTCCACAAAGGCAGATACTGTGCTTCCTGTTCACCACTGTTTCCCCAGCACCTAGCCCACTGCCTGGTATGCACTCAACATATATTATGGAGTAAGTGAAATTAACTCATTTGTAATGTAGTTACAAGGATTATCCATGGCAAGGATTGGAATGTAAAACATAATGTGGCAGAATGCAATGTAGTTGTGAAAGGGAGATCCCTAAAGCAAGTTGCAAAAAAAAAATCTATTATGAAGATTTTTAAATGGGATTACTTTCAAAATATAATTTGTTCACATAAGACAGGATAACAAATATGTTTAATATATATTTAATTTACTCAACTCATTTAATATCTGTTGGTACCTACAGAGTGTATTACCTATATTAAGTCAATATATAGTGTTTTTTTTGTAAGTACAAAGCTCACAGATTCCATAATGCAATTATGCAATTAAGATGACAAAGCAACTAGCTAACAACATTATGGCAGGAACAAAATCTCAAATGTCAATAATAACCTTGACTGTAAGTGGCTTAAATGTTCCACTTAAAGACATAACTGGGTCATATGGAACGTCAATTTCTAGTTCAACCGTATTTCCCATCAAAGCTGAACTGGATAAAAAAAAATGTGGTAAATATACACAATGGGATATTATGCAGCCATAAAAAAGGACCAATATATGGACTTTGCAACAACTTGGATGGATTTGGAGTCAATCATACTCAGTGATTTATCACTGAAACAAACAACAGAATTCCATATGTTCTCACTCATAAGCAGACCTTGAACAATTATAATGCTATAAGAAAGAAACTGGCAGTAGTGGGACACTGTCAGGGGTGGGGGTGGGATTGACAGTTAAGGGAAATTGATAGGGGAGGGAGGGGCATACCTCATCAACAAGGGTACCTGCATAATCAACGTTTGTATACCTAACCCTGAATTGTACCCTCCATCTTTTTAATAAAAAAAAGGACTTAGACTAGAAAATTTGATTAAAAAGAAAAAAAAAAGATCTGCTGCCTACAAGAGACTCACTTAATGAGTGAAGACACCCACAGACTCAAAGTAAAGAGGTAGGGAGAGATATACAAACAGAAAAAAAAATGAGTATCTATAATTATATAAGACAAAAAAACTAATTTAAATCAGCAGCAGTTAAAAAAGAGAATACAAGGTCATTATATCATGATAAAACTTCAATTCAACAAAACAACAAGAAAATATAACTACCCTAAATAAATGTGCACCCAACACTGGAGCACTTAGGTTCATAAAACAAATACTACTAGATCTAAGAAAACAGATAGACAGCAATACAATACTAGAGAAGAATTTCAATATCCCACTGACAGCACTAGACAGATTACTGGGGAAGAAAATCAACAAAGAAACTCTGAACTTAAACTAAAGTCTAGATCAAAATGACCTAATAGACATTTACAGAACATTCTACCCACAACCCCAAAATTTACATTTTTCTCATCTGCATGTGGAACATTCCCCAAAATATAAAATACCATAGCTGTGACCATAAAGCAAATTTCAATAAATTAAAAAATAATAATAATATCTAGTATCTTCACAGACCACAGTGAAATACACATAGAAATAATTACTCTGAAGTCTACAAAAATACATGAAAACTAAACAACTTGCTCCTGAACGATCTTTGGGTAAATAACAAATTGAGACAGAAATCAAAAATTTTTTGAAATGAATGAAAATAGTGACACAACATACCACAATCTCTGGGATACAGCAAAATTAGTGCTAAGAGGAAAGTTTATAGGATTAAATGCCTACATCAAAAAGATAGAAAGATCTTACTTCAACAACCTAACATTATACCTCAAGGAACAAGAAAAACAAGAACCAAACCCAAAGCTAGTAGAAGAAATAACAAAGATCAGAGCACAACTAAATAAGACTGAAACCAAAAACAAAAATCAAAAAACAAAAAATCAATGGAAAAAAGGCTGATTCTTTGAAAATATAAACCAAATTGATAGACCACTAGCTAAATTAACCAAGAAAAAAAGAAGAATCAAGTAAGCACAATCAGAAATGATGAAGGGGACATTACAACTGATACCACAGAAATACAAAATATAAAAACCAAAAAAAAATCAGAGACCACTGTGAACATTTCTATGCACACAAGCTAGAAAACCTAGAAGAAATGGTTAAATTCCTAGAAAAATACAACCTCCCAAGAATGAAACAAGAAGAAATAGAAATCCTGAAAAGACCAATAATGAGTAATAAAATTTAATCAGTAACAAAATATCTCTCCCCTCAAAAAGCACAGGACCAGATTCGCAGTTAAAATTTACTAGACATACAAAGAAGAGCTGGTACCAATCTTACTGAAAGTATCTTTAAAAATTGATGAAGAAAGACTGCTTCCTAACTTATTCTATGAAACCAGTATCACACTGATACAAACATCAGGCAAGGACACAACAAAAAAAGAAACTACATACCAATACCCATGATGAAGACAGATGCAAAAACCCTCAACAAAAAATAGCAAACCAAATCCAACAACATCATCAAAAATATAATGCATATCTGAGATAATTTTTATTTTAACCATCAAGCGGTTTTTATTCTAGGGATGCAAGAATGGTTCAACATACACAAGTCAATAAATGTGATTTACCACATAAACCTGAATTAAAAACAAAAACTATATAATCATTAATAGATGCAGAAAAAGCATTCAATAAAATCCAACATTCCTATATGTTAAAAACCCTCAAAAAACTAGGCATTGAAGAAACATACCCCCAAATAATAAAAACCATCACACCTGCAATACAGTACTTTGGGAGGTCAAGGCAGGAGGATTACTTGAGCCCAGGAGTTTCAGACCAGCCTGGGAAAAATAACAAGACCTAGTCTCTCCAGAAAATTGAAAAAATAGGCAAGCATGGTGACACGCACCTGTAGTCCCAGCTACACGGGAGGCTGAGGTGGAAGGATTGCCTGAGCCCAGGAGGTTGAGGCTACAGTGAGCCGTGAGCATGCCACTGTATTCCAGCCTGGGTAACAGAGTGATGTTCTGACTCAAAAAACAAGAACAAAAACATACACACAACAATAAACACCAATATGACAAACTCACAGCCAATATCATACTAGAAAAAAGTTGAAAGCATTTCCCATAAGAAGTGGAACAAGACAAGGATGTCCGTCCACTCTTACCATTCTCATTCAACATAGCACCGGAAGTCATAGAGCAATCAAACATGGAAAGAAATAAAAGGTATCCATATTGGAAAATAAGAAGTCAAGGTATCTCTGTTAGATGACATGATCTTGTATCTAGAAAACCCTAACTACTCCAAAAGAGTCCTAGACTCGATAAAAGACTTCAGAGAGGTTTTAAGATACAATATCAATATACAAAAATCAGTAGCATTTCTATACAGCAGTAATGTTCAAACTGAGAGCCAAATCAAGAACTCAATCCCATTAGTCACAAAAAAAAATACCTAGGAATACATTTAACCAAGGGGATGAGAGGTCTTCAAAGGAGAACTACAAAACACTGATGAAATAAATTATATAACCGGGCTGGTTGGCTCAGCCTGTAATCCCGCGCCTTTGGGAGGCTGAGGTGAGTGGATTGCCTGAGCCCGCGGGTTCGAGACCCGCCTGGGCAACTTGGTGAGACCTCATCTCTACAATAAATCAAAAA